>KE748201.1:14485-34016 GCA_000465285.1 Eidolon helvum | reverse complement strand
TGGCCGGGGCTGCTGCCCTGCCTCCTTGGGATGCGGCGAAGGGGGACCCTTCATTCTGTCCAAAACGCGTGGGGAGAGCGAGCTTCCCGCTACAGGGGCCGGGGAAGCGTGAAGTCCAAGGGTTATCATTATTCTTGATCCTCCCCGTCATGATAATAAAACCGTCATTAAGGACACCCTGAGACAAATAGACCGGGGACACAGATCAAGTGGTGGACCATTTCTAAGGAGACAAAAAGCCTTTTTCCACCTGTTGGCTTCTGTCTTTTTCTCTTGTGTCTTTTCCCGAGATTTATTGGCCGATTTGTACAGAGAATGGGGTGGGAGGGGTTGGGTTTTCCCCTTTCCTCCTCCCTTGTACATATTATTATTATTGTTATTTTTAAAGAAGGTCAATGTGAGATGCTTGAGACAGAAAACGTGCCTCCCGTTCAGGTAGTTTTTTCAAGACCTTGTGTTTCCTGGGCTTGGCAGGGCCAGCTGTAAACTCTACCTTGGAGGTTAAAGATTTTTATTGTGGCTTTTACAGATTAAACGAGATTTATTTACAATTGCTGTTTATCAGAGAGTAAATACCTCACTGCGTGTGTGAGGGTAAGAATGTGAAGGCTGTTTACTCGCTGGTGGTTTTGTGGATAAAACCTTTTGCTTTTCAAAGCGACATCTTGAGAGATGGGAGTCGAGGGCTAAATGAATCAGTGCCTAATAGTCATCTTTAAAAAAATTTTTTAGGGAAAAAAAAGATGTCCGCTTGTTTTCTTGAATTGTGTCTTTCCTTTCTATTTCTATACAGTGGTTGCTTCAATTCCCTGAGGGAATTTCGCTTTCCTCCCTGATTCTAGGTTTTCTGTGACTGCTACTTGTCCAAAAAAAAAAAAAAAAAAAAATCTGTAAAAGTCTAGGAGGCTATGCCTCCTTCCATTCTAACTGCAGGTGTTTATCGGACTGGCTCTCTGTGACAGCTAGAGATCGAAGCCAAGCGCCAAGTGCCAGCTCTGGTTGCGAACATTTCTTCTCTTCCTGCACAGGCCTGAAGAACCTGACTGTGTGTGGGGGGGTGTGGGGAACAAGGAAGGAGAGATTTTAACTGCCCTGGATCTGGCAAGAAGCCCCCCCGACTCATCCCGACCCCCCATATAATGTTTCATTGGAATAGAACAGAACTTCCTATTTTAAAACTTAATTGTTTTCGACTTTGTAAGCCGAAGATCTTAGCATCTGAAATCTTGGTTCTGGCAAGATTTTGGGGTCCAGGTAGTTTCCGAAAATGTTAGACCTTCTGAACTGCAAGGGGAAAGAAAGGTGATTTATCAGGTTTTAAGTGGGGACGCTGAAGCCCAGGGAAGATCAGCGATGGTCTGAGGGTTGATTTTGCGCCCCCAACCCTCGGGCCGGCCACCGATGGGCACCTTTTGGAGTTCCGCTCTCTGCACTGGATTTATAGCAGCACACTCAGCCCAGCGCAATCACAGCAAACACACGCATCACAGCATGAATTTGCATAAATTCATTCATGCATTCAGTTGTTTATTCTACTCCTGTTTTGGGGGCACTTACTATGCGCCAGGCACCTTCTGGGCGCTGAAGATGCCGGGAAGAACGAGGCAGGTATGCCCTTGCTCTCAGGGAGCTTGCAGTCTCGGTGGCATAAATCAACATCAACCGCACGGTTTAACGATTTAGTACTAATAATATTGACAATATATATTGAATGGCACGATAGGTACTGTAAGGCAGGGCATAAGGTTGTGTGAGTAATTGTCCTGGAGATTGTAACTAGACTCTCTTTGTCCCTCTGAGGCTGAGTTCTTGGCTTAGCCAACTTCCATCCCACTGGGAACATCCTTGTTTCCAAACACAGCAGCAAATTCCCTCTCCTCCTCAACCCCCTCTCTCTTCACTCAATACAACAGACACAAACACTATCCGCTAACCCTTTACACTTGCGCGACTGAAGAACGTACTCATCGAGAGCGGCCTGTGTATCAGTCGTTATCTGAGTGATTCGCGTTGGTTGTAGCCTCTGTACGCTGTTAACCTGTGGTCAGGGTGGCTCCGGTCCTTACTTGGTCCAGGTGGACTCAACACTTAGCTGCAGGAAACTCTACCATGATTACTGTCATCTTGAAATTCCAAAGACAATGGTGCGATGAGATGGCTTTGCCCGTGCCTCCCAACAAGGACACGTGTCTGCAAAGGGAAAAAAAACTTTTAAAAAACTTCTTCAACAGGTCCCATTTGGGTTGCGTTATTAAAATCTTACTGGTTTGATGAGGTCAAAGGTAGAAGAACCTCCTTCTTTTCTCCCCACCCCCCAACTCCATTTGTGGTCTTTCTTGGAGAGAATGTAAGGTTGAGATGCCAGTCATGTTTTTTGGAGACGGATTTGTGTTAATGCTTGTGTCACTGTTTTCAACGTTGTCTTTTCCTCGTAGGCAGAGGTGTCGCCTTCGGTGTTGTCAATCCATCTTTTTTTTTTTTTTAGATTAATTTAGTAGTTTAAAAGGAAGACAGACATGCCCACCCACGCATAAATCACGGGTTTGCTGCCTAGACTTTGGGAACCCACACAGGTAGTGCGGTTAAGTCGTGCGATGAGCAGAATAAGAGTCATTTCTGTACACCCCGCGTCATCAGGCAATGCAGTAGCCGGCCCACGACCCACGTTGTAGCAAGGACTTCATCCAGAGCTTGCCACCCACCTGCATTGGGCACCTGTGGCCCCTGCCTTCTCTTTTGGGCTGTCTGACTTCATTTGCAAGTCTTTGATCACTTCGGACGCCCCCCACCCCCATGTGTTACGGAGGAATTGCCTATGAGAATGGGATGTGAGTAACCCAGAGAGGGACTAGTAGTCTGGGAGTTTAAAAGTAAGTTAAACAAGAATTCAGCCGTGGGCAGGGGGAGGTCGAACAGAGCTGGGCAGGCCGACAGCTGTGACCCAGTTCACCTTAACTCGAGGAGAATGCAAATGAAGACTGTGATAACATTTAAAAAGGTGGGACGTGTGGCTCCCATGTGTAAGTAGAAGTGTTGGAGCCTCTAGTCCTAGTGAAGATAGAATCAAAACAACGTGCCACACGGGCCAAAATTCTTCGGTTACAAACGTTGCTTTTGCATGTAGTTGTATTAAAGGAAATTTTTTTTTTTTTTTGCTGCAAGAGACATAACATGGAAAACGGAAATTTTCTCCATTTCTTTTAAGCCTGGACATTTTAATGCACTTTAAAGTGATATCTGCTTAGTCCTCTCTGATAATAGCTCTGTGAATTAAGTAATATTATTATCCTTCTGTTATGTTTGAGTAAGGTTATGTAACTCGCTCGAGGACTCACAAGAAAATAAGGGGTGAGGTGGCTAGCCAGTCAGACTTCCCTGTTAAGCCAGCCTCTTCAAGAGATGAGAAGCAAGGAGGTGATACCGTCACCATGATACTCAGTCAGAAGTACTGTGTTGACATGGCTTAGTTCTGCCCTTTTATTTAAAGACGATGATTTAGCATTTTGATCAAAAAAAAAAAAAAGAGAGCCCCAATTCTAATTTAATAATTACATGTTTTTTACAAAGCACATTGGACGAGTTTCTGGTTTGGGTTTTGCCAGAATCTGACCCGGAACTCCTCATTCTACTTCGCTCGACCTCGTAGAATGAAGGGATTAGGCTAACTCATCTCTCAAATTTCCCGTTGGCTGTTATTCAGTACTTCTCTGATTCTATGAATAGGATCTTCCTGGAATCTGGTCTTTGTTGGTCAGCCTATACAGGGCCCAGTTCAAGAACTATGGTTGCCCAAGGGGAAATGGAGTTTTGTGTGTATATGGGGTTCATTCCTGTACATCCAAACCACATTGATGTTTTGAAGCGAAAAGCGCAATAGGAAAAAGTGGGATTTTAATTTATGGAGTTTTAGAAAATTTGCCAGTCAGCACGCAGGCACATGTGCAAGGAGACGAAAGAACCATTTTCAAAAGAATAGGCTGTTTTGAATGCATGTCTTCCTGTATAATAAGTATGAATTTAAAATGGACGGGCACTGGGTACATCTCTTAGCTTCACCATTCTCACTGATTTTTCATAGAAATCGTGCTGTTCCTTTTTTGTATTATGCTTGCATATTGTTCTGAGGTTGCAAGGGCCCAGTCTGAGCAAGGGCAGTGCTGATGATACAGACTGTGTGTTTTACTCTACGCTTTGGGGATGACAGGACTTTTGGCAGTCTTTATGATATGCAACTCCTGAAGGATAATGCTGAAGACTTGCTGATATGATGATGATGATGGCAATGATATTGATATATATATATATACCTTTAAGATGTGAGTAATAAACTACTTCTGAAATGTGGCCAAGAGTGGGTACAAAGTGATAGATATTTTCATTAATCATGTTTTCTATGAGTAATTGTAAGCACTATTCATTTGAAATTGGTTCAACCTCTGAAAAGATATCATTTAAAAATTTTACACGGTAGCTCTTCATGCAGTTTTTAGAATCTCAGCGTAATTTCTTCTACCATGTTTTAATACTATCATCTTGCTTGTGTCAAGGGAGGCCTGTTCAAGGCTGCCTTGACAGTCAGTAAACCACCGACTCTCTCTGGGTTGGTCTTATTTGTATCTGAAAAAAAAAGTATATGAGATATAATTACTTTCTAACTTGGGAAGGGAATTTGGAAGACCATACATAATAATTTTTTGACTTATTTGTTCTGTTATTCTTGGTTGCTACCTTTGGATATCTTGCTTAACTTTATAATAATCCTAAGAAGTAGACACATAAGAGGAATCTCTTATTGACTTTAAAGATGGGAAAACAGGATTATGTTTGGGAAATGGTACACCAGCAAGCTTTTTAAAATGCAAGAATACGCTCTGTAGAAATAGGTGGTATGTGCGATTACTGATGAATGCTAATCTATAAAGGAAGACAAAAGCGTATTCTATATATTTTTGTTGCCAATCTAATTTTTAGTGACACAAGTAACCATCAAACGTATTTTTATACTATTCACTTAAAGACTCAAAATGCCTCTAATCTAAAGCTTTGGAGAGCTTTACTCATTTCCATGAAAACCATAATCACTCTTTTTCTTGAAAAATAAATACAGAAACTTAAAATTAACAGTAACGACAGTTGAAAGAAGCCAAGTCATCATTTGCTGAGAAGAGAAACTCATGAACTCTGAGGTAGCTTTGTTTTGTCTCATACTAGATTTATTGGGTTTCCTATTATCCTTGGG
The DNA here is from genome assembly GCA_000465285.1 of Eidolon helvum. Lineage (NCBI taxonomy): Eukaryota > Metazoa > Chordata > Mammalia > Chiroptera > Pteropodidae > Eidolon > Eidolon helvum. The sequence goes on along the minus strand of KE748201.1, from coordinate 28,777 downwards.
GCTTGCGTAGTCGGTATGTTTGAGGAGAAAATTTTGCTACGGGTCTTTCTGAGTGCGGGTCAAGGGCATACTAGCTCTAAGGATGCCTGGGTTGGTGATTTATTGTGTAGATATCTGTGACATTCTGGGGGTGTCTAAGGCAACGTAGTCTAAAGAATGCAGGATTGTAGCTCCTCTGCCATCACTCAGACTGCTTTGTCTGCCTGGAATACCCTCCTGCTTCTCTTCCAAGCTGACGAGCGCCCAGTGCTCCCGCGAGTCTTATCCTGGGCATTTCTTCTGGAAAGCTCCTTAGACCCAAATCGCCCTGCCTCGGCTCCACTGCTCTTGGGCTGGCCCCGCACTGATGTGACTCATCACACTGTAGGGACTCGTCTGCTTCTCACTCTGGGCTGTGGCCCCCTGAGGGTTGGGACTGCCTTTAGTTTTGGGACTGCCTTTAGTTTTTGGGTTCCTAATGCCTAGTGCAGGACGAAACAGAGCACGTGATCAAGGAATGGACAGTTCACGTGGAAATATAGCTTATTAACAATACAACTTTATAATCCATGTTTGAAAAAAGGAAATTTTTTATGTTAGGGTATTCAGTCTTCTCCCCTCTTTGCAAGGTTATAGGTTACTCATTCACAGCCAAGTATTTCGTGTACTCGAATCCTCACTTTTCTTACGTCCAGATTGTCTACCCTCAAGCTTGTTTGTCATATTTTTCATTCTTGGACCTTGTGCTTCTGTCACCTAAGAGTTTATTTTTTCGGTCAAAGAATCACAGATGACAAACGAGTTGGTGACGTTTGTCTGGGTGTTTAGGTGGGAGCTAAAGAGAAGTTTATCTCAGAAGCAGGGAAAATAGAGACCTTCGGGCAGTGTGGGCGATCAGCAGCAAGTCAGGTGAATGACTGACTTCCAGGAATCTGCAACTGTGGCTCCTCTGAAACAAAGGAGGGGACAACTCCATTTTACTTTCGTCTTCTGAAACAGGTTTGAACTTTCTAGAACCTTCTAGAAAAGGTTGCAGAGAACTGACTCGCTGCAGTCTCCTCAGGAAAAGGTGCATTCATGGTTGAGGATGCTCACAGAAGAACTGAAATCAGAACCAGGAAGGGTTCAGGTCCCGGGCTTTCCTAGGACAGACATCCTTTTCTCTCGTGTCAACCTCGTTCTCTCGCTGTGTGTGTGTCTGCTTTACCTGGGCTCCGTTTGCTTCCCGCTGGTGTGCTCATCTAGCTTTATTCTGCGTAAACTCCCTCAATCTCATAGCTTTTGCTTATACCTAATCATTGCCTTTTTGCCTTACCAAGACCCCCGTGTCTAGAATTCTACCCTCTTACCCCTACCCCCTTCATGATTTCTTTCCTTATAGTCTTTCATTTGTCCTTCTCCTTGATAATGACTTCCTTCTGTCCGAGTTTCCTAATTCAGATTCCCAAGAAAGAATCCAGTTAACCCGACTCATCCTTTCATTGCCCTGTCTTATAGGTCCCTAACTAGCCCATGGTTGGAGGGACCCAAGGGTCAGAAGCACAACTCTAGTCCAGTTTGCTGTGGCAAAGGAAAGGGGATTGTCACCTGGTATACAACCGGATTGTCTTTCCATAGAAACTATGATAGACCATCTTCTCTTCCATGTGTATTTGGTAGAACCATCTTCCTTCCGTGTGCATTTGTCATATCCAATATAAGTTTATTATGGAAGTCTGAGAAATTAAGGATAACCAGATTATTAAAAATTAAACTGTTTTGTGGATGACAGTTAAAATAACTGAGATAAGACCATGGGAACAAGTAGCAAATTTCTAACCAGGAAAGAAATTGGAAGAGGGTTGTGTATTGGAGTCAGTTCTTTGTTGAGTGACATCATTTAAGACATTTGTTAAAAAAGCAAAAGTAGGTGTATAGTGAAAGTGATACTGTATTGACACGGGTCCCAGAGGCTGGTTTAAAAGCAAGCATAATGCTGCAATTGGAAACCAGGGTGAAGTAGGGATACTAAGCCTCTTAGGGAGTTTCTGCTTATACTTTCTTCCTGGAACCAAACTGTTGATGTGACCTTGGGCTGGTTATTTATGATCTCTGAAACTCAATTTACTCATCTGTAAGATAGGGATAATGATGGTTATTTCAATAGCTTATTATAAGAATTAGATTGGATGGCATAACGTATTTAAGCTGACTGGTACACTCTCCCTAGGAGGTAGTAGGTCCTCGGTCAATTGTAGCAATTATTCTAGCACACAGGAAGGAAGGAAATAGTGACTTAACCAGTGTGCTGGGTAAAATTTTGCTTGTTGTATCATTTATGCCTTATAATATTCCTGAAGGACTTATATTGTTATTTCTACTTTATGAATAGGATACAGTTATAATACTCAAGTTGTATTTGCTATGTGCAAAGCACTGAGCTAAACCCTTTCATGTGTTGGCTGACTTAACCCAAGACAGGTGCTATTAATGTCTTCATTACATAGTTGGAGAAACTGAGGACTAGAGAGTTTAACTTCCCCAAAGTCATGCAACCAGTAAGTGGCCATCAGAGTTCGCGTATAAGTCTATCTGAACGCAGGTCAGTCTGATTCCAGAGTTTTCCAGAGTCACGTATTTGATGAGAATGAATGCGACTGAGTCAAGATTCAGGTTTTGTTTAGGGTCGATCGAATGAAGGTTAGTAGTAGGCATGCACACATTTATGATGCATCTGCCTCTGGCACCATGATTAGACAGACGGCAAATTTCAGAAAGGGTACGAAGGAAAAAAATTCAAATAATTAAGGTATGCGAAAATTAGGTCTCTCGGACCTGATGAAATGATTCGACAAACGTGTCGAACGTCCGTTGTGTGTCAGACAATTGAAAAAGAGCTTGGCACTGGGAAAGTGAATGAGGAAGGCTGAACGCCTGCCTCTCAGGTGCCTTCATTCTGGTGGAGGGGGATGGATGCTCACACTGCTCCTTATAAAGCGTACTGCAGCGAATCGAAGAACGGTGGTGGTCAAGAGAGAGAACAATTTGGTGGTGGCAGAAGGGACTGGGGAAGGCTCCATCTAGGAGATGACATTTGCAAAGCTCTTTGAGGGGATGGATATAAAAGTACTAGAAATCCTCCTAGTTTCCTTTGTCCTCACCCCAATGGTTTAATAAAGGGCGGTATAAAGTAGCTAACTACTGCAGTAATGTATGATAGATAACAGCATTTCGAAGGTTAGGTTATTTGACTAAAAGTGAAGACATATCTACTCTTATTAAACATAACCACATCTTGGCATGTTCCTGGGCTGCACTTACACATATTTCTGTTGAAGGGAATAGAAAATGGAATCTTCTGTTCTGTGCATGGTAAGCTGGGGGTCTGCAGTGGTCCGACGATCCAGCAGGGCCCACAAATCCCACGAGTGGCCACAGGGCACAGCAGGGCCAGCTCTCGGCTGTGTCGTGTGGTGTTAAGTCGTACTGAGGTGTTGGCAGGTGGGTCATTTATCCATCTGTACTTTGACCAGAGATTTTACTCTGTAGTTGGGAATTACCAGTTTTCCTTCTATGCAATCCCAGGCTTTCTGAATTTTTTTTTTCGAGACGGTCCTACGTTAAAACACTCTGTCTTGTCCCCATAAGTGTATTCATGATTAGCAGTCTGCGTGTCCTGATTGTGATTTCAGATTGTTAGTTAAACTGAGTTCCCACAGCCAAGCAGACAACTTCTGCATGTGGACCGTGTCCACCTACAGTGAGAGCGTCCTTATTCATCTTTACACTGTAAGGTGGAAATCCAGCTACGATCTCTCTGGCTTCGTTTTGTTTGGTTCTTTGCTCAAGTCCCCCTTTCCCAGACTCCGTCGATGGACATTATGCTAATCTTTTCTCCAAGGCCTCGCTCAAATGTCCCTTACCTCACAAAGTCTTTCTTAATTCCCGGATCCAGCCCCATGATTTGGCATTGGCTATTTCTGTAATTACAATAAAACGTTCTCGTCATGTACATTGATGTTACGACTTCACCTTAAAGTCAGAATTTGGCACTGGGTCTTCTCATTTCAAGGAAAACAAACGTGTTCTTGCTACACGCTCTCTGGTGCTTTGCTTGGGATGATTGCGATAGCTATCCGTGTTCATGATCTCAAACCCCTTAATAGGTGATAACCAAGAGGGTAGGTCTTCAGTTTCTCAGCACCAGACAGGATTCCTGCCTTACAAGCACTTCCTGCTCAGAGATGGTCATTGGATTAAACCGAATTGAATTCTTGGCTTCACTGGACTGGCTTCGGGCATGATAGTATTGCCGCCTGAGCCTCCAGTTCCCTTTCGGAAAATAAATGTTGCTTTAAAAAAAAAAAAGTGTCTTAACTGATTTTAGGATGAAAGAAACCACATACTATAAACGGTAATTGTAATTATTATTAATAAGCGTAATTAAAATAGCACGAACTGATCGAATTCCTTCCTTCACGGTCTTTTCCTGGCTGAGTGGGCAGGCCCGAGAAACGAACTGGTCTTTTCCATCTCTAAATATCTATGATTCTTTGAAAATGTATGTGGACAAGTGCAAGCTAATGTACGCTGGGAGGAACAATTGAAACGGCTCATACTCACTGATGGGCTCAGAATTACTCTACGTGTAAGTGCCCAGGAAAGAGATCTCGGATTCATTGTGAAATCCTCAATAGAGACAGCTGCTCGCTGTGCAGCGGCCGTCGGGGGGAATGAATGAGATATAATAGGCTGTATTAACTTTGAGAATGGGATAACGAATAATGCAGAAAATAATAGAGTGCGCATAATTTGGCATTGACTCTTTCTGTAATTACAATAAAACATCTTAATGATATACATTGATGTTACGACTTCACCTTCAAATCGGAATTCGGCATTGGGTCCTCTCGTTTCAGAGAAAACAAAGCGGAAACACAAAGGACCCAGAGAAAAACAACCGACTGTCTCCAAGACATACGAGGCATTTGCCTATAATGAGGAACTGAGAAGACAAGGACATTTTAATTTGGATAAAGGGGGTGGGGGGAGAAATGACATTGTATAAATTTATTTAAAATTAATGAAAGTTCCAGAAAATTGCTAGAGCTAGCTTCTGCTTATCCTTGGTAATGGAGGTCAGAGATAGGCAGGAAAATTGAAATCCCTGATAATCTCCGACCTTCATTTTAGCTATTAGTTGTAGTGTCCCGTCCTGGGGAAAGTTTTAGCAGATGAACAAATACAAGACACCGCAGCCCAAGGTTTGTGGACTAAACGGCCCATGAGAAAGGCAGCCCGGGGTGTTGGGGAACACACAGAATTTGGAACGAGGTGAGCAGGGTTCTAGACTCTACTCTCGGATTATCACCTGTTCAACCTGGAGTGATGCGCTTAACTTCCGTGAGACCCAGTTCCGTCACCTGTAAAATGGAGATAATAGTGATATTTGTTTTACGGGTCCGTTGGCAGAACTAACTGGGCTAATTGGAAGTGTTTGGAGAGCTGTGATGTATGATGCTGAGTGCTGGTGGGTGAGAGTGCCTGCCTTCCATTGGGCTCCCCCGTCTCAAGAGCAGACACGCTCCCAGCCCCTGGGTGGGGCCCTCCCTTCTCTTGAATCTTCTGCTGCTTAGGCTCATGGCAGGAGATTTTTAGAAGAGGTGTGCAATATTTCCCTCATCTCCAGAATCGTCTGTGATGTGCCTATTCCCTTGCTCCCAGAAAGCCTTAAGATTCTGATTTTGCATATGTTTTTGTTAATGCGTGGTTATTTAAAAGTCATCTCCCGTAACTTTCACAACAGCCTTTGAGATGCAGTTACCATCATCCTCCGGATTCAGACACTGAGCTACAGACAGCTGACTTCCGGACACATAGTCATGGCAGAATAAAGAGTCAACCTTATGCTGTCTTGCCTCAGGACCGATTTACCAAATCTAGAAAACTGACTTGTGTGACTGTCCTGATCCCTCCCCTGGGGAGTGACTGCCTTTCCTTAGTTCTCCAGGAACTCCTCCTCATCCTTCTACACACAGCTCAGGACTCGCCTGCACCCTGGTGCCTGTCCTCAACCCTCTCTTCCCCCAGGAGAAGTCATCTTGTCTGCCTTGGTACTCTGTATTGTAGCTCTTAACACATTATTATGTTAACAGTAGAAACCCTTATACCCTATTCAATTACTAGCTGGTGATTTAGCTGAACAAGCTGGGTTAAAGCAGGAGTCACACAAAATGATGGAATCATGCCTTAATCCTTTATTTCAACTTAAAACATCCCTCGAGTTTTTGGTACAGGGCCAAGCCCTTGTTTTTGGAGTATAGGGCCTCCGTGAGCGTTCTGCGTCTCATTTCTTGTACAAGCCACACCTCTGAGGTTTTCGCAATGATTCTGTCTTGGTTTCTTTGAAGTGGAGCAAGATCTTCGAGACATTTTGTGGGGCAATCAGATTTTTCTAGATTTAACAGTGTTTTACAGTTGGCTCTCCCACACCTGGGCTGACAGCACATTTTTTTTTTTACTAATTCACGTTTAATGTGCCTTTTCCAAGTGTTCAACTTCGATCTTGTAGATACAGCTTATCTCTTTTGCACTCATATTTCATTACTTTAAGTTTGCTTAAATTGCGTAATTACAGTGATAGGAAGAACTAGCATAAGTAGGTTCGGGAGCAAACACACTGACTTCTGGTGAGCAGACGACAGCGCTGGGGGGAGTAGCAGAGGGCAAGCATCCTGGAGGAGCCCGCTCCTAGCTGTGATCACTCAGCATGTCATGGGCCTTATGTCTTCACATTTACAGAGGGGATGGAGATCACAGGTTAATCAGTAAGTGTCTCTGGTCACTTAAGAGAGCCCCTGCTCAGTGTGCTTCTGTTCCCTGTCTAGCCTAGAAGATAAATGCCTCAAAGGTCTAACTTTTATCTTTCTAGTTAGTTCCAGAACCTAGCACAGTGACAGTGGCCCTCAATAAACATTGACTGACTGACCCACCGACAAAAACAAAACTCGGCTTTTCCACTGCACATCTTCCGGTCCAGAGTGACAATCCAAACGTCGGATTAGGGAGAGAGAGAAAGAGTTAGCAAATGCATTTCTAATATTGCCGTAAGATAAGATGATATATTCCATTAAATAGTTACATGTAAGGCAGCTACGAAGAAGTGGATTTTGTGTGATATGTAATTAACCTGGGCAACTCACTAACACAAAATAACAGTGAGACAACGCGCTTGATAACATTTTATAAAGGATTAGATATGTTCTTACACGAGGAAAAAAAAATCCACACTTACAACCATTATATCCGGCTACAAAGCCTCTCTGCTGATTGTGTTCGGGACCAGCGAGGTCAAGAAAATTTCCCTCACTCATATATCCTTGCAGGGCTGAGTTTATTATGTGCTTCTTGTGACAAAGTAAAGAATCTTGAATGGAGCACCAGAAGAGGAAAGAAGGCAGACCTGAAGGATATTAGGCTTGACAGAGGCATTCCGCGATGGGCGATTGGTTTGAGAGAGGAGGGTAGTGTATTGGTGACGGCAGGGATGGCCTCTTTCCTAAGATAAAGCAAAAAACATTTAGCCTCATGCTCGATAAATGTTTGGGCCACAATATACTGAGCAAGCAGAGTTGGAAAATTACAGAAAGTTTACATGACCACGGAAAATGGGATGGGAAGGAATATACATATGTATATGCATACACATATGTGTATATATAATGTGTGTGTGTGTGTGGGTGTGTGTGTGTGTGTGTTCAATAGAAACAGCCCTTCATAGGATCTGGTGTGAACCTTCTCATTAATTTTCCATGTTAAGAATCTGTAGGCCAGTTTAATGATTAATTCTTGAGGACCTCCTAGTTCCTCAAGAGGGTATGAAGCTGTTGTCTAGAGAAGGAAGAATGAAATTAACATGGTATTAAGCACTCATCGTGTGTACTCATATGCTAATTGTTCAATATATGTTAACATATTTCTTTGAATATAAGTTGCAATTGATTTTTGTAAGACCCACGTTACATTACGTGCTACTATGGAAAAAAACCACTCCCAATTAAATTATGGCACACCATCAATGTTAAAATTCACCTTGATTTCAGGGCTATTAAAATGTGAAAAATAGGCTCCTAGAATCAGTGAGATATGGTATCTCATTTAATCTCCCCCAAACCCTTAAACTCAATATTAATTTTGCCAGATGGAGAAAGTGAGGCTCAGAGAAGTCAAGTAATTTGCCCAAAACCAAAATAGCAGGTCAGTGTGAGAGCTGGAGTTTGACCCAAATTATTCTCTCTCCAAATCCAGGGCCCTTTCCGTACTACTATGCTGATTGAAATCCGTGCTTGCTCAGGACTCAGAGATTTTAAAGAAATAAATAGCAAAAATCCTGGATTCTACTAAAAGCATTTACCTTTGGACTTATCTCCCAAAGACCTTTCCTGAGACACTGGAGTCAGTGACAGCCATGGGCTCCTGGGAGTGGAAGGAGAATCTGAGTTCCTCTGGTCGGGTCTCTGTCTGGTGCTTGAATCCCTGATGACAACTCTGCCCCAAGGAGCCATGTGGCTTCTGAGAAGCACACGCGGGACTGGGCCACTCTGGGTCACGGGCAGCTTCGTGCGCCTGTCGTGACCTTCGTTTTACCCTACACATGCGTGCTGGCTTCGTCTGTGGAGACGCAGAGAGTCGGTCTCTCTGTCTTAACACCACGTGGCCCCTGCCATGTTTGTAAACAACTATTAGGGTCCCTCCAAGACTTCTTTTCTTCAAGTTGAACATTCTCAGTTCTATATAGGACATGATATAGACTTCTGTCTGTCTGGCCGCCAGACAGAATACACTTGAGTTTGTCTGTATGCCTTTTAAAGAGAGGCCTTCGGAACCGACTTTGCCCCACGTGGAACAGAGAGCTATCGTTCCCCTCGCTTTAGGGGCTGTATTTCTCTTGGTGAAACCTGGGAGTGCATTTGCTTTTCCCAGCACTCATCGGAGAGTATAAACTCCTCCTTCTCCTGCCCCTTCTTCTTTACTCTCCTTCTCTCTTCCTTCTTTGTTTTTCTTTTTTAAAACAAAACAAAACACATGCTGCTATGTAGGCAACGTGGACTTTAACATTCACTTTGTTAGAATTGTGATTTTGAGGGATTTTTATGTTTTGGTTTTTTTCCGTTCGATGGTCATCTCTACCAATTCTGTAACATCCACAAAGGAGATTAAAAAAATGTTTTCTATAGCGTTGACAAAGTCATTGCTATACAAATTAAGCAGGACGGGGCCAAAGACAGAGCTCTTTGGGAGGTCAAAAGAAATCTTTTAGTTGTTCAGTTATCAGTCCACCAAATTCTTCTGTCATGCCCCCATATTTCTCTACCTTGCCTACAAGAATATCAGGGGCTCTACATATGCCGTCGTATTCAACCTGGGCAAAGACTTCTGTGCCAGATACTAACATTCCCATTCCACAGTCAGGCAAACTGAGCCTCAGATGGGTAGAGCAGCTCGCCCAGGGCTCCCTGCTCATTAGAAGCAGAACCAGGATCTGCATCCCAATTTTTGCGTCCCCTCTCCTCTACCGTGCTGTACCCGTTGTGAATTACTTTGCTGAAATCCAGAGATGGTGTTTTTACCTCATTTGCCTGACGTGCAGGAGAGCACTGTGACCTCAAGAAGCCAAATGTCATAGGGGAAGTGAACTCCCTTCCTCCCCGTCTTCTCCAAGCAGGCAAGAGAATGAGTACCACATTCCTCTCTAAGGCTGGGATGCGCACCCTTCCCTTCCCGCGACCTCTCTTAGACGCAGATACAAAAGTAGTGTTTGAAAAAGACGTGTCTTTCCTGGACCCTCTGGGCAATGGGACAGTAGTTGATCCTGAAGGCCAGGACCTAGGTCCAGAGAAAACTGAGATTTTTTTAGAAGCTGGTAAATCTACTTACCTAAACTCTTGGTCATAAAGTCTCTCTCTCTCCCTCCCTCCCTCCTTCCCTCTCCCCTCCACCCCCACCCCCAACCAGAGTTAGAAAGCCTTGCCTTGACTCCCTTCCTCAGGTCATGCTATGAGGACTTCATCTTTCAGAATAAATTACTGTTGCAAGTTAACAAAGAAAGGAAAAGAAAAACAACAGAAGTGATAAGGGGAATCATCCCTGCTTACCTGAATCACAGTTGGTACCCAGACAAGCAGGTGTGCCAGCCGGGGTGGGATTCATGAGGGGTGACAGCCCAGGGCGAGGCAAGCCACACACCGAGAAAGCGTCCACGACAGCATGTCTCTCCTTGGGGGATCGATCTCTGGTGGATCTCTTAATCTTCCAGGAGGAGTCTTTTTTAACTATTAAGACATCATACAAACAAGACGCCATTACTGCACGAGCACCTCATGACTCTCAGACATAATGAATAACAGATGGTTTGCAACGAAACAATGTACTGACAGTATGGATAATTTAAATAACAACGGGGACATCCAGTTACCCTCTTTCGTAAAGAGAGCCCAGGTCAGTGCATGAGGCGAAAGACAGCGAAGAGAGACCGCCTTGGTTCTCGAGTGAATGTCGTACCCACTTTCTACATAAATAGAAGCCTTTGCTCCAGGAGGAAGTTCATTCAGTACTTTTCTTCCAAAGAAGTCGCCTCAGATAATTGAACTCACCAATGTAATTGACTGAGGTAAACCCCAACGCATTAATACCGTCTTTCTGGACTGCTAATATAATACAGAGAAGAATTAGGGAATTAGCTGAAACTTTTATCTTTTTTTTTTTCCTGAAAAGGAACTGCTCAACTCAAAATTAATTGCTAAGGGGAACGGTTCTACATTATTCCCCATAAACCCACCTCGGGGACAGAAGGGCTGTGGGGAGTGGGAGCCACAGACGTGGGGTTTGTCTAGGGCGCTGATAACACGGCATGTGATTTTCAGCAACTCCCAAGTGACTTTTCCTGACATCCATTCCATGTAAAACAATGACAAGCTATTTCCATGCTTATTTGCGTTTATTGGGAGCCCTTAAATGCCATGGTGAAGATTAAAGGGCTAGACCCTTCTTAGTCCCTCTTATGATTATTCATAATTTTCTAAAATCATCTTATTGAGCAATGACACCTAAAAATGAACTTTAGATCTAATTATCTATTCGTTCATTTTTACGTTCAACAACTATTTATCAAGCACCTTCCGTTCTCTACTAGGGACTAATAAGCATGAAAAATAAGATTCGTCATCATCCTCAAGGAACTAATAATTTAGTAGAGAGTAAGCCGTGCACGCAGATGACTGGAATACAAAGAACAATATAATAAATGCTTTCAAGAGGCTCAGACACAATCCTATGGGAGGTTCACATCTGGGCAGAAAAAGCATCGTGGAGATGGTGTCCTTCAATCCCGAGGACTGAGCATCATTTCAGACCCAGGAAAGTACATAAATGAAAGCAAGGCAAGTTCCGAGAAGAGCAAGGAGACCGTGCGGCCAAAGCATAGGATGAGTGGCGGCGAGAACGGAGAGAAGAGCAACTTGAGGATGCATGGCGGAGGTTCCCAGCGCTGGGTTAGAGAACTGTCATTTGGTCTCTTGGGCAGTGGGGAGCCATTGAAAGTTCTTGAGCAGCGTAGCGACATAAGTAGAGCTTTACTTTCGGAGCATTTACCTCCAGGGGTATGTGGGGCAGAAGGGTCAAACAAGAGCCTGGAAGACTGGTTGGAGAGCTACGGGATGGAGAGCTACGGGACTCCCTGGGACTCCCTCCCGTGAGGAGGGCTGAGGACCCGAATTAGGGTGATGACCGTGGAAATGCAAAGCGAGGGCTGAGCTTCGGAAGCACTAGAGGCAGGCACGATAGGATTTGGCAGCAGATTACGCGGGGGATGGGGAGAGACTCACACGTGACAGATAACAGGGAAAGGACGAGGCTCTTACCGGAAAAATGGGTGAGTGCACTTCTGTGCTTGGGCAAGGGGATGACAGGATTAGGAATAATCTTTTTAAAAGGCAAATCAGATTTCATTGCTTCCCCTGCTTGATAATCTCCAAATGCCATTCCACTGCATTTAGAATAAAACCAGAACTCCTTAGCATGGCCCAGCATCAGCTCAACTGGATCTGAGCCCTGGTCCGCCTGAACCTCACCCCTTAGCATTCTCCAGTGCTTCAGCCGGACCCACACGGGCCTTTCAGTCCCTCTGATGCACCAACTTCATTTCTACCTCAGGGCCTTTGCATTTGCTGTACCCTCTGCCCGGAGCACTCTGCCCTCACATGACTGGCCTTTTCTTGTCGGTAAGGTTTCTGCTTAAGCATCATCTCCTCAGAGATGATAATAACCAATTACAATACCCTTCACCCACAGACTCTTAATCACATCATCCTGCTTTTAATTCTTTATAGCACTTACCATAATCTGAAATCATCTTAATTTGCTTATTTTGTGTTCATTTCTCCTCTATCAAAAGTGAGATTTAAGAGTGCCTTATTCATAATGGATTATTAGAACCAGGCCTAGCGCATACCAGCTGTTGTCGAATGAATGAATGAATGAATGAATGGGTTCTCTTTGGGGAATGCTGGCTTTTCACACAGGTGTCATGGTCAGGTAGAGATGGCCAACGAGGACTGGGGTATGTGGCACCTGTCTTGCGGGAGACAGAAAGCAGAAGTATTCCAGCTCCTGGACATTTTTGAGCAATGCCATCATTTGCTTCTGCCTCAGCCAGAGCCCCCAACTTAACCTACAGCGTCCGAGCGAGTGTCCTTTGTCCTCCAGAGAGTGTCTTCTTTGGTAGACGTTAGCAAGTCCTTTCTCTATGAAGGAGTTTTGGAATTCCTGTCCCAAAGCTCCTGCCCACAAGGCCTGCAGTGCCTTAAAAATAATGTAAAATATTCGTAACTACCTTTTCACTAAGCACTTGTACCAGGCACTGTCCTCGGTGTTTTCACACATTTTCTCACTTAATCCACCTCAAAAACTTGTAAAACAGGTAAAAAAAATTCCCCAGTTTTACATTCAGGAAACACGAGACTGCATTGCACAATGTCAGATCTGAAGTTCAAATTCAGGCCGAGTAACTCCAAAGCCCGCACGCTTAACCGCTTTGCAGCGTCCTCTGTGCTGAGGTCTGTGTGGGGGAGGGTTGGGGGGAGGCGGCGGAAAGTGGGTGGGAATCTTTATCTTCCTTTGAACCTGAATGTGACTTTGGGAAATAGCCCGAATCTATAGATCAGGACCCCTGTTGTGCACCTGATAGGTATGTGATCTCAGACTAGTATCTCTCTCAACCATAAAACGCTGCCGAGAATTCTGGCTCACGGAATCGTGTCTGTAACATCGGGCACATAGTGGGACTTCCTTTTTCATTCCCTTCTTTTTCTCATAAGAGATACAACTAACTCTCGATTCTTTGGGCGTTTGGTCATCTCGCTGGTGGAGTACTGAGTCCCTTGCTTTTCCTCCTCTTTCCTCTTCTCGTGGTATTTAGGAGTATTGTGTAATTTGTTACCACTTCTGTGATGAAGGATCAGAGGTGGCACCCACCGTTGGTGAAAGGAACTGGAGGAATGAAGTGTGAAATGGTCGCTTTAAATTACTGCTTCGTTACTGTTTGAAGTCTGGGACGCTGGGCAAGCATTCGGGCCTCGGCTTCCTCATCTGTAAGAGGAGGTACTGTTACTTGTCTTCCCCATCACGGGCTTGTGGTGAGGCTCAAGTGATAGTCAGGAAAGAACTTTGGAGAGCATAAAATGACGTATAGTTGTCAGGTGTTCTTATCAGTGCCATCATTGCAAAATGAGAGTCTATCCTTCTTTTTAGAAGGTCTAAAACAAAAATAGTGCTCTGTTCGTAGTCACCAGAGTTAAACCCATGCCTCCCTTTATTCTTCTACTACTGAGACAATTCTCAAACGACTCGCTTATTCTTTTATCTTTATACCTAAAGTTCTGGCTTAAATGAAGTTGCTCTCTGCCCTATTCCATAGCGGTAGCCAATATCCGCATGTGGCCATTTAAATGAATTAAAATTAAAGAAGATGAAAAATGCAGTCCTTCCGTCATACTAGCCTCATCTCAAGTACTCAGTAGCTACATGCACCGTAGGGGACAGCACAGGTAGAGGACATTTCCGTCTTTGCGGGACGTTCCATCGGACAGCCCTGCCGTCGATTTTCTTGAGTCTCGCGTCTCCATGTTTTCTTATAATGCTATAGCCGCAGCAAAACCAGGCTAGTTGTTCTTTAGCTGTTCTTTAAGCGCTTGCTCCTGTCATCCTGCACCCTTCTCCTGCCGGGCCAGTGCTGCTGGCGAGCCCGCACGGTGAAGATATTTGTGGAAAGCTGGAGAG
>KE748201.1:3933-14463 GCA_000465285.1 Eidolon helvum | reverse complement strand
CCACACGCTCCACGGCTGTCTCTGTTAGGTCACAGACGCCCTGGAAGGCTGGCTGCCATGAGAACCAGAGTATTCGGGGATTCAGACTTTCAAATAACTTCCCTGGGCCAGCTCAGATTCCGTGCGATTGGCTTCACTTTCTCTTTACACTCATTTGACTCATGAAATATTGGATCTTTAAGCCCACTGCCAGGGAGAGTTGTTGATCCCAGGGTTATATGCAATATGGATGCAAAACGCTCACAACTCTTGTACATAGTAGGTGCCGGTGTTGACCTTGACCTTGTCCTTCCTTCCAGCTCCGCCCACCCCAAATCATCCTCTCGCCAGCCCTTTCCTAGGCAGCCAAGTCAACACTTGCAACTCCCACGTTGCAAGGACCCTAGATTACTGGTTTTGAAAATTCTTATCCCTTTGATTAATCTTCATTGAGAGCCTACAATCAAGGGCCCAATCTATTTGCCATTGTAAAGGTATAGGTGGGGGGTGGTGGCATATTTTTAAAACTTGTCATCAAGACAAAGGATCTGATTGATATAAAAGCATTTCTAGGACAACAGGGTACATTTGAAGTAGGAAGTGAGCCAGGAACTCTGAACCGCGTGGTTGCCCTTGCTCTCCTTGTGTGTGTGTGGGCTGAGCAAATAAGGGGTCCACTTTTCAGGTCAGGTGGCCATTGGGGCGTCACTGGGAAGGGGGCTAGCTGGGTACCTGAGAAAAAATATATGTACAGGCAGAGGTGGGTCCAGATTTTGTGGAGTCTGAAGCTGATTCAATTCAGGGAAATTTCCTGAAAAAGAATATTCAAAAATACTTAGGTACAGGATCTTGGAGGGGGCCTGTTAAAGGGAGAGAGGCCCTGAAGCTAAAGCTTCATTGGCTTTTGTCTTCTGTGGAGAGGTTTAGGCCCAACTGTGCATGTTTCTGTATGTCCACAATGTCCCATGTGGCTGGAACAGGGGGGATGCTAGGTGGAAACTAATCATAGAAGGATTCTGGATGTGTGAGGTTAATGCATCAGGCATCTTTTATTGACTTATCTGGTATGGAAGCTACAAAAAAACGTTGAATTGGACCCTGTGGGAGAGAGTCTAGGTGGTGAGCAGGGGGAAGGAGCCTCTTTCAACGTGGGGAATGGAGTTCACCCCAATACTAACGCTATCTGTTAGCGGTTTTATCTGACTTAATGAAGTGCTGTTGTATTCTTTTTTTCTCTCTCTTGTTTTCTATAAAAAAGCAACTTCTTCTCAATCTTCCCTCTTCTTTCATGCACATACACACGCACACCCCTCCAACAAGTAGATTTTACACATCCATTGGCTTTGGTAATGATTTCTTTTTTTATTAAAGAAAATTAAAAAATTTTTTTTCAATTACAGTTGACATTCAATATTATATTACTTTCAGGTGTACAGCTTAGTGGTTAGACACTTGTATAACTTACAAAGTGACCCCCCAATAAGTCTGACACTCACTTGACACCATACATAGTTATTACAATATGATTGATTATGTTCTCCCATGTTCTCTCTATTCATGAGTTTGTTTCTGTTTTGTTCCCCCCCCCCCCTTGTTTTTTAGATTTCACATATAATTGAAATCATATGGTACTTGTTTTTCTCTGACTTATTTTACTTAGCATAAAACCTTCTAGGTCTACCCATGTCGTAGCGAATGGTAAAACTGCATTTCTTTTTACAGCTGAGTAATATTCCATTGTATCTATGTACCACATCTTTATCTGATGATTTCTTGTAAGAGTGAATTCATGTACAGAAGCTAGGAAATCAAGCTAAGTTTTTCAGAAGAGAGTTAAAAAAAATTTCCTTGACATATTGCTATCGTCATTAAGTTTAAGAAGAGAATTCTATTCTGGTCTGCTTTTCATAATCATAAATAACTTATTTCCAATATATTTTAACTGAGTTGACATTTCACACATACTTGGTATCTGCCTAAGGGAAATTTAAGAGGGAAAAACAAAATGGAACCCATTCCTTTTTTTTTTTTTTTTTTTGAGTCAAGTAAAAGCCAGAAAATACTTCACTTAAAAACACCAGATATGCTCAACTATTAATGGTACAAAAATCAATATATTTTTAAAGCATCAAACTTGGCATGTAGCTGATCCTCAGTGGGAAATAATGTCTAACTCTGTTGAAAGAAATTCTATGAGGAAATAATGAGACTGTGACAAGTGAAAGCAAGTAGTGTTCCTGTATGGCAGAGCCTAGATCTGTCCTTGTCCTAGGCCACCCACCCCCACCTCAATCTCAGAAACCGATCTCTCCCTCCTCCCAGTGTACAGATCCCTTTATCTGCTTTGAGGGCGGCATTCCTAGTGACCCAGCAGGTCTGACTGCCTCCTATCTATTTCAAATTTTATGTTCCTTTTCAGCTCTAATAATTATACTTTCAGACGCAGGCATACTGCCCTGCAACTCAACTTGCACAGACTCCAGCAAACCCCATACCCTCTCCTTGACAAAGCATGGTGTCTCCTCATGGGGGCCCTTGAATGCCAATCTTTAAACAGTTCACGATCCCACCTACCTCTGTAGCTTGGACATCTTTTGAGATGTCCAGGCTACCCACTCTTCCCAAGAAAGTTCTAGCCACGTTCCTTCTTCCAGTAGGGTTCTGTCCTAGGATGGAAGTGCTTTAAGGCAAAACTGTGGTCAAATTAGCTCATAAGAGATGTGTTCCACAGCCTGGAGGGGCTTTAAAACCTAACGGAGCAAATTCTTCCAACCAAATGTTCTGCTGACCGACCAGTCGACACAACCCAGAATGCTGGGGGCTTCGTAGAATCGCAAAACTTCAGAATTATAAGGCATCACAGTGTATCATTTGTCTCCACTTCTAAATCCCTTAAATCCCTCCTTTCATTACATTTCACCTGGGCAATGCTTAACCAGAGAGGTTGTTGGGAAAAAAAAAAAAAAAGCAAAACAAACCAATTTCTCAGTCGCTTCACTTGGATCCAATCAGAACAAAAATGAACAGTTTGTGCTTTCCATACACCCCTCTGAGGGGGAACCATTTACTTATTTTTTTAAATATAGACAGTGATCAGATGCAAGAGCAAGGCAAATTCAAGAGGACTATTAGCGATCTTCTGTTACCTGCTTCTCTCTTTCCCACAGGCCCTTCTAAAAGACGTAGGAAGTGACGTAATCAGACTTGAGGACATCTTTGAAGAAAGGCCACCTGCTCTCCAGGCCCTAGCAGGGGGCCTTCTGAGAGAAGGTGCCATTTCTTTATATGCATCATTGCGCACGTGCTTACATTTTTTTCCGTGGCTTTTTTATATGCCTGTCCCATTTCTCCCACCATTCTCGTTCGTTTATTTATTTATTCAGTCATTCCCTGAGTACTCACCACTGTGCTAGATGCCAGGGATCCCTAGAAACCATAAGATAAATGTCTTCCCTTCAGGAAGCATACTCTGTTAAGTAGTGATTAATAAACAGTCCAACATAAAGTGGCAAGAATTCTTACTAGAAGCCTGGAGGAGGGAAGGCGGACAGCAGACAGCCGGGGGAAGCAGGGGAAGGAGACAACTCTTAGACTGGGCTTTACATGTCTAAGGGGTCTTCTGAGTGAACAAATGGGGGAGGGAGGCGGGTGGAGGAAGGGCACCCAGGAACAGGGAATAGAATGTGCAAAGTCATGCAGCTATTTGAGAACAAGTCTTCCTAGTAAATAGTTGTTTTCTTGAAAAGAAACATTTTCGAAGAGAGTAGAAGGAAGTGAGCAAGGGGCCAGAAGATTGGAAGGGACTGTCCCATGACAAGGAATTTGAACTTTATCCTGTACGATTGTGACAGTACTTTGGAATAGGGCTAGGCTGGACGGAGATACCGAGAGAGGTGACGAGGGCCGTTGGCAGTGGGAACGAGGCAGAAGGGGCCTATTTAAAATGTTTGGGAGGTCGAATCTGTAAGACAAGGTGGGAGTGAGGGAGTGGGAAGGGTTTAGGAAGACTCTGCCTTCTAGCTTCAGCACCTGGGTTTTAAAGATGCCATTTTCTGAAATTTTTTTTAAAAGGGGGGAAGGGCTACAAAAGAAGGATCAGCCACAGGAGAAGATTCGTTCTGTTTATGTTGACTCCGAAGACTGTGGGACATGCTGATGCCAATGCCTGACGGAGCCTGTGGTTGAAAACGTCTAGCCAGAGCGTTTGTTTGAGCAGACGAACGTTACTGTGCACTCGCTGTACGCCAGCCTCGTGGCCAACAGGTCGTCTAGAGATATTGGTTTGAGAGCCATCTGTTTCTAAGCGGCAGTTGAAACTATGGGAAATCACGCAGGAAGAGCATGCAGAATGAAAGGAGAAGTCTTGGGATGGAGCTCTGGGGAGGCCCAGTGCTTAAGGAAAAGGTAGAAGGAAGCTGAGAGCCAGTGAGAAGGGAAAGAAGGAGGAAGGGGGCATTTCGAAAGACACGTTAGGGAGAGAACTGCAAGAGACACTGAGGAGTCAACAGTGCAGATCCTTCCACAAGTCAGACGAGACGTCGGCTGGCGAGTGCCAGCTCATTTGACAGTCTGAAGTCATCCGTGACCTGGGCAAAAACAGTTCCACCAAGTGGGGTGGGTGGGAGCTTTGTATGGTCATCTTCTTAAGGGGATCAGGTTTTCAAATTCTCGTATGTACCTTTAGGATGTGAGCAATAGGAATGCGGCCAAGAGCGGGACAGAGAGGGGACAGAGTGAGCGACAGTGAGGGGACAGGGTGAGCGACAGTTTCGTTAATCATTTTTTTTTTCTATGAGTAAGTTCAAGCACTATCCACTTGAAATTGGTTAAACCTTTCAAAACCTTTCGCTCCCCTTCCTCATCTTATCCCTTTGCCCACCCCCACCCCCTGGCTGATTTCTCTCCTGGATTCTAGACACATTTCCAGCTAGTTGTGGACACCTCAACTTTGATCTTCCATGGGTCCCTGGAGCACAACAAAACACATTCGCTTTCATCTAAACAGATGAAATCTTCCCCCATCTTCCCTCTCCTAGTTAAATAATACCACCTCCCATCCGGTCTCCTTTTCTCCAGCTAGAAACTCACTGAATTCTTCTCCCCCTTACCTTCGACATCCAAACAGTCACGAGATCTGTTGACTCCACCTTAAAAATGTCTCCAGATTCAGCATTTTCCTTCTCCATCTAGCACTGTGTCCATACTTCTTATAGGACTTATTTTGTGTTTGTTCATCTTTTCTCCTCTAAATCCTGAGATCCTCGAGAGTACTGTTGTTCTCTTATTTAATCTTATACCCCTGCCCCTAGTTTAGGCCTTTGGCCTCCCAAATGTCTGATTGTATTCTTTTTAAAGAGATACTTGGGGATAATATTTTCAGGGGATAATATTTTCAGGGCTAGGCATATTTCTTAAAGGGGACTGGATAGAGCGTGTATTAGATGCGCAATAAAGATTTCTTAATTGAGTATTGCTGGCTAAGAATCAGGTCGAGAGGCTCACCCCATAGAACAGAAACATAGATTCTCAGAACCAGAAGGGACCTTGGAAATGTCTTCCCTGGTTCCTTCAGTTCCAAATGGCAAAGACCAAAAAAAAAAAAAAAACAATTCAGTGTAACAGTGTTTACACTAATTACAGCAAAGGGGCATGAGACCTGAGTTCAATGCTTGACCTTGTCATTTCATAGCCATGAGGAGTTTTTGTTTACTTGTTTTTGGAAATTATTTAGGTCTCGGTTTCCTCACCTTGCAAATGGGTAGTATTTCTGGAAAGGTTAAGTAAGAAAATTGACGTGAACCAGTCAACATGAAAGGAGAATGAACTCGCTTGTCGCGCAGCTAGTCAGAGATAAACCCGAAAATAACCAGGTGTCCTAACTCCTGCCACGTGCTTCTTTCCACGGCCACTGAAATTCCTATCACTTACTGAGGGCCGTGTGCCAAGTACACCCTTCATTCCGTACGTGTTATCTTATCAACCCTCACACAAACACTCCGTGGCCTCGTTATTCCTGAGCTAGAGACGGCACAGCAAGACAGAGGTAGAATAAATAATTTACCCAGACCCGGATCTGTCTGACTGACCCCCAAACCCATCCTTACTCTGTGTGGCAAAAGGGACGCTGAACAAGCCTTCGGTGGGTCACCGTTTCCGCCGTCACTGCTCTTCGTGGCTGCCCCTTCGTGAGGCTGCGATCGCCACCTGTGGAAGGCCACGGTGTGATCTGAGTGGACAGCATTCTGACACCATTCGTTTCACCGTATAGGAGAATCTGTGTAGACAAATGAAGATCCTACTGCCATCGGGGACCGGAATTCCAGGGGAACAGACTGTCTGTGCACCTCGATGGCAGGGGATCGTGTTTTTCTCCTTCCATTGTGAAATGCCACAGAGTCCAGGAATGATAAAATCACCCTGGTTTTTCTTATGAACTCCTAGAAGTCATCTTTGTTGGTATAAATGAGATCATTTAGCCTAATTAGTTCCAAGCTTAATTAGCAGTAATTATCCCAACATGGGAGTAATATCCAAGCAGGAAGTGCCGAGTCCTCGATTAGATAGATCTCTAATTGGTGTTACAATATTGTAATTAAAGCGTGTTTGTACGCCTCTGCCGCAGCACGCGATTTGTCTCGTGTCTGATTAAACGGGGAGACCCAACAGCCTTGGAGGGGGCCAGGACTTTAGATCTGACTCATACAATGTGTTAACCCCGTGACAGAAGGCGTCCGGGGACCTGCCTCCATGGTCATGGTGAATAAGCAGCCCCGAGCCGAGGGCATTCCTACCGAAAGGACGTGGACCAGGCCTCATCTCGCCACCCCCGTATCGTGTGTGCAAGAGACTTAAAACTCAAAGACTTAAAAAACTTACAAGCGTAAGTATTCGGCTGAAAGGCCATTCGGCAAGTTTTATACTTTTGAGGGCGGCCTCATATATAACCCGAAGGAGACTGGACGAAAAGGACAAATAACGGAAGCTATCATTTATTGAGCATTTACTATGTGCCAGATGTTGTGCTCAATGCTTTAAACATCAAAAACATCAAAACTCATCAAATCTCAGAGAAAACTGCTGAGGTAGCTATCACCATCCCTGTTTTACAGACAAGAACCTGAAGATGAGGGAGTGGCTTCAGCAGGTCAACTCCAAGGTCATCCCTTCAGGTCTCACCTTGAACGTCACTCCTCCAGAAGGCCACCTCCGACCACTAGACCAGGTTAGCTCCCCCGCACGGCTCCTTGTCATTTTCCCTCACACGCTTCCTTGTCATCTTATTGTCCATCTTCCCCACCAAATGATAAACTCATCGGTCGCCTCCTTCACTGCTCTCTACCCAGCGCCCAGCACCTCGCAAGCGCCAGCCACGTTGCAGGTGCTTAACAAATAAGATCTCAGTGAACTGTCAGAAGTCACTCAACTAACACGCTGCGTGATTCAGACTCAGCTCGGTGTAGTTCTGTAGTCTACGTGTTTTCCATTGCACCACGCTTCCTGTTTTTAGTGTTTAAAATTCCAAAACTAAAATTCTAGCTAATACAAGTACAATGTATGTCTATTTTGGGCAGGGATAGGGGAATAGATTTTCCTCCCTCTCATTTCAAAAGGCTCTGTTGCAATTTTGCAAAAGATCCCTTAACCATTCTCCATATTTACCTATTTAATGCTTCGACTTTGTGTTATAATTAAGGTATCTTTGCCCATGTGCAAATAATTGGTCATTGGATCTGATAAACCCAAGGAAATGAAAGTAAACCAGATAGAATTTATGTGCACTTATACATCATTGGATTCTGCAAATTTAGAAAAAGTAACTAACACTCTCAGAATCTGTATTTCCATGATTCCCGGGTACGGTTTTGCCATGCCCCAAGAATGTCCAGTTATTTTGGACAGTGACTTAAAATTCTCAGGAGTTTTTTTTGTTTGTTTTTTTGTTTGTTTGTTTTTTCCGAATTGACTTTGCTTGATGTTTTTAAAAAATACGACACATGATACACTGTGGAGGAACAAGAGACGGGCTATATCAGAGTGGATTCAATGCTTTTAGAATGTTGGGAATCAACTGCTATTTAATCTTGGTCACTGATAAAACATAGTTAGGGATTAAGAAGCTCGACGAGGATATTCGTTGACTCATTAAAAAGTTTCTTAAACATTTTTTTAATGAGTAGATGGAGCTTCCACAAACTATAAAATTCACAAAAGGGTATAAATGAAAAGGCCCCCTTCCACTTCGCCCCTCCCCTTAGCCACTCCAGCGATAACCAATTTTTCGTATCTCTTTCTGGAGATATTCTATGCACGTGCAAATATATACGTTCTAAAAGATAATATTTCTTGATGAAACACCATAGCACACACTGAATCATAAAGGTGAATTAGCTCACTTCCTAGTGTAGGAAAAGACAGGAAGTGAGAATGAGAAATTCAGCACATAGAAACCGAAGGCACAAAGCTCTGTAAGTCTATTTTCTTGCAAAACTAAACATCGTGGTAATGGATTGAAATTTGAAATATAGCACTAATGAATGAGACATGCTGCTTGGCTTACGACAATGGTGACGTCATCAAGTGTGAGTCTTGAGTCTTCCTGGGTTTTTCTGCTCTGACTAACTCTTAGGGAGATAGTGCTATATGGCTCTAATACCAGCATAATGAGGCAGAGGCGATGGGTTCCAGCCACTGTGAGCAATTTAACTGACTGTTAGTCTCTGTCATTAGAGAAGTTAGATGAGAAAGTGAGGATGGATTCATGCAAATCTAGGGCCATCAAGAGAGAAAAGTCTGTATAAAGGACATCATTACATTATTTTGTGTGGACAGGGCTTGACGCATATCTTGGATGACTATTTCAGTGCAAGAATAATCCACAAAGCTTCTTGCAGTTATTATACTAATATTTGGGAATTTTTTGGCTTTTGAACAAATAGAAATGATCTAACCATGGTATTAAAATAATTGGATTCGCATTGATACAAGTAAAAAAATAAACCCAGGTTAAAATTGTCACGGTGTGAGTACCTTATGATATCCAAGGCACGCACTAGCCAAGGTCATCATCAGCTTACTATAGTTTATATTTAGAATTTATTGAGCCCTGCACATGGTAGGCTCTGTAGAGAACTTGGTGCCCTGGGAACCGATAGTCTTAAGCTTTTCATCACGTCATTTTGTTTTTCAAAGACTTGCCTATAGTCCCTGTAGCTTTTCTTTTCACCAAGAGCTCACCTTGGATGGAAATAGATGTCGATGCCTCTTTTATGGACTGTTGAAGGCGTTCATGGCTAAGAGTGTGAATTTCTTCTGAAATGTGCCTCTGGCAAGCAAAAGGACCGATGCGATGGAACATTCTGGAAGCATCATCTAGGACCACAGCAACCTTTTATCTTCATTTTAAATATTCTGTTCCACGCGCTTGTATTTTGTGCCCCAATTTTTGCCTTAGAAAATATCACTGCTAGAGCTGGAACAAAGTGACTCTAGTTTGGGGCTCAACCCTTTTTCTTCCCTGAGTGGAAAGATAAGCTTTTGCTTTGTTTTTCTGGACGTCGATCTTTCCATTTGTCATGATAGATGTTAGATCAATTGATCTCAAAGGCCCCTTTTGTCTTTAGCATTTTACCAGTATGAGCTTTGGAGCAGTGCTTTCAAAGTTTTTCTACCAATTCTTTCTCTCTCTCTCTCTCGGGGGGGGGGGGGGGGGGGGGGGGGGGGGCTCTCTCTCTCTCTCTCTCCTAATGTCTTCATGATATCAAGCTCTGAGTGAATCAGGCTATAATCCATAACAGACAAATCAACCCATTATGTCTACAGGGACAAACTCCAAATATTTCTGAAATCTAAGTTAATTGATTGCTTTCCTTTTACTCAGCTTCAATTTAGAAAACCTTCCCCCTCCGTGAAACCCTAATACAATTTGAGTTCTCCCTCTCACAGTCTATCTCCTCCCAGCTCCTGGCCAGCCTTTCTTTGCCATTTTAATATTTCCAAGAATCTGCCTTTCTCCTCCTGCCAAGTGACAACTGTGTACCTTACTTCAGTTACTCTCCTTTCAACCATCAATAAATTTCATTAGTACTGCTGTCTTTTAGGGCGGGGACCATGTGACATTCGTCTTCTCTTGCTTCCTGCTCTCTGGGCCAACGCTTTGCACACACTAGGCGTTCGGAGAACGGTGGTTGCGTTTCT
The DNA here is from genome assembly GCA_000465285.1 of Eidolon helvum. Taxonomy (NCBI): domain Eukaryota; kingdom Metazoa; phylum Chordata; class Mammalia; order Chiroptera; family Pteropodidae; genus Eidolon; species Eidolon helvum. Next base: position 4,290 of record KE748201.1, on the reverse strand, counting down.
GGCAATTCCTCTCCATCACATCCTTCAGACCTTCCTCCAAAGAAACCTTTCTGGACTAATTCAATTCAGACTTGGCATTCCTTTAATTTGCATTCCATAATACTTCTGTACACATGGTTCGCATCACATTAACTTGTATCGTTATTTGTTCTAGCTCTTCCCTTTGAAGTATAAGCGAAGCATAAGGGCAAGGTACCCAGGCTTGGAATTAGGAAACTCGGGTTCTGTCTCTGTTCATTTACTAGTTGAATGACAAAAGACGGTCATTCAGCCTCCCTGGGTTGCAACGTTTGTTGTTGTTTAAAAGATGAAAGGGTGAGGAAGGATCAAATGATTCCAGCCTTAGAATTCTGATTT
>KE748200.1:6198-23123 GCA_000465285.1 Eidolon helvum | reverse complement strand
TTTCCACGTAGCGCATTGCTTCGCGGTTGTCAAGGCATTTTAACATCATTAGTTAATTAATTCTCAGCACAACTCCATGAGTTTAGTACTCTTTTGATCCCTTATTAAAGATGAGGAAACAGGTATGGAATGGTGAGTACTTAAGGGACATACAGCTGGTTAGCCGGGGCCCCGTATGGCTCCAGGGGCCTTAAATGCGTACCTTCGTGCCTCTTTATAATGGAAGAGGCTGCTTCAGCCTCTGACAATTAAACAGGTATGCATATAGACTGTGATTGATGAGGACAGACAAAGGGCTGTGGACGTCACGGTTCAGAAATTTCACTGTCATATTCATGAGCAGTCTTCAGTGTTTTGTTTTTGTTTCGTTTCGAAGGAGGTGGCGAAGCTGTCCTCATACCGATCCTGTCTTTGCCAGCAATTGACTGAGCGCGGGTTTGCTGTGGGAATTATAATAATTTCATAAGCCAACAGCATATAAGATAATGTCTCTTCATAAGCCAAATAAAGAAATAGCATACTCCAAACAGATGACAGATTAATCATACTGTTGTTCCAAGCCAGGGGAGATGAGAGGAATAGAGTCCCAGTTTTAACGGGGGTGCATCTTTTTTTGTACAAGGAGGCACTCAGGGGGAAAAAGGGACCGGCCGAGAGCTGGCTTCCACCTGCCAGCACAGAATGAAAGTCCCCTGTTGCTGGAGCACGTTGCTAGGGAACCAAGATGCTGGCGTTGGCTGTAGGCAGGCTTCCTTCCTGGGGTCACTGTGAGGCTTTTCGCCGCAGCCTGTCACAGGGAGGCTAGCCAGCCCTTACCGGGGCAGGAGCTAATGCCCCAAGGGGCTTCAGAGGACTTTTGGCTTAGTGAAGAGTCACTTCACCCAAACTGAAACTCCCAGATAGTCCTCTCGAACTCTCAGTATTCATCTAAATGTCCCCTTGCTTCTCCACATGTTCTCATGGACAAGGCCCCACCAGGAGGACCCTCAGTAGCTGGGCCGCTAACAAAATTTTCTTTTGTTATTTGGTAACTTGTTGCTGACTACTGATCCTAAGGACCAAAAAAAAAAAAAAAAATGATTGCCATCTACAAAGGTTGATGACACAGACATTTCGTTAATACACATTTGATGAAGTAACAGGTGGCCTCTTCCATGTTACTCGTCTTCATTTGATTAACAATTAACAGTTTGTGTGTTTATGGATTTTTCTCTTGTTTTCTCTAGCACCCAACAGCCCAAAGAACAAGATCCATATTTACCGAAAGCGGAAATAAAAGCAGTAATCTGTTGTTATGGAAAAAGCAGGTTTGTCTCTGTCAAACCGCCGAAGAGGACATGGCTACGTCTATAAACAGAAGAAACCACCATTAAAATTCTAGGCACCTTTGCATCAGCCGTGACATGGACTATTATTTGCTGAGTCCTTTCATCTTTCCAAGCCAGGAGTAGATGCAGGCTCGCTGACAACCTCATCAAAAGTGAGGGCATCAGCGGTGTCTCCTCAAGTTAAACATATAAGTATTATAATGACCCAGTGGTACTTTTCACTCAATAGTAATGAAAACGTATGTTCAAAAAACGAATTACAAAACGATGTTCAAAAAAAGAGTTACAAAACGATGTTCACAGCGTTATCGATAATAGTAAACAGGAAAAGAGCTGTATCTCCGTCAACAGGTGTTCAGATAAAAAGTTGTGACATATGCACACAATGGAACACCGCACACCAACACAAAGGAAGAAACTACTGATGTGCACAACAGCTGGAGTAAATCTCAAGAATAACGTGATGAGCAAAGGAAGTGTGTCCACTGTGTGATTACATCTACCCGTGTTCATAAGCGAACAAAGCTAAGTTATGGTGACAGCATTTGAAATAGTTGGGCGGTAGTGGGAAGCCTACAGAAGCAGCATGAGGAAGGTTTAGGGGTGAATGAAAGGCTGCATGGCTTGACGGGGTGGCAGGTACAAGGGTATAGACTGTTGTCAAATCTCATTGAACCGAGCGCTTAAAACCTGTGCCGATATAAAAAGTAAAAATACATTCCAAATTAAATAAAATCTTGAAAAAGGAGTAAAAATAAAATGGCGACTTTTATTCAGACTAAAATTATTCGATGTTCTTGCTTGATAGCTTTCTGTCTCTTCAACCTCTTTTACAGATATTTTAACTCCCTCTCTCCCTCCCCATTTATGCTACAGAGGAACAGCAAATGGCCTCTTGATGACCATTTTCACGGACCGGCTAATAGTAACTGAAAATATGGATGGGGAGTTCCAGTCCGCTCACACTTTTCCATCATTTCTACAATAGTTTTATTATTTTTTGCAGGTATCCAATGATGAAAAATGATTTTTTCAAAGGGTAAACAATTAGTATATAAGATTCAGCACATTAAACAGACTTCATTGTCTCTTTATTAGTCTTGAACTTGATAATTTCAGGGAATTTCTGGTTAGTTTCCAATGACATTTAACATTTAGACTTAAAAATACAGAAGAAAGCATTATAAGTTTTATCCAACATGATTATGGCCATCATTTGAATAAAATACAGATTTTTGCAAGCTGTAAAGCATATCATTACTACACACTGGCCTAAGGAAGGTTTGGCTCACAAACTATAGAGCTCTAACCAAGTCATTAAATCTATCTAAAAGGGCCTCATTTGAGAAGCAATAAAATTTTTAATCATTTTATTATTAAAAGAGTGTTTAATATGTAGCTAATTAAATGCCAAAGGCAGGTTATCTGAGTTTAACCTTCAAAAAGAAAATGATGTATCAAAGTCTGCCTCTGGCATCATGGGATAGAAATGTCATCCTCATAATCATAGCGTGACAACTAGCTGGTGGCCTTTTCTAGAGCTATAGTTAAATTACCTGATTAAATTAATAGCCATTTAGATGTTTTAGGAACTGCACAGACCTATACTAAATGAAAATTAGGTCCATTACATTTTCCGAGTGGGCTAGATAGACCCTAAAATAAAACACGTATGCCATTGCCCACATTACTTAGATTAAGCAATTAAAAGCTCTTTCTAAAAAGTGACTAATTTCCCGTAACGTACAGACAACTGGATTCACACCAATGACTAGAGGTAACTTTTTTTCCTGCTTAATTTTTTCCCATCCGAGGACAAATTCTCTGTTTGTTTGTTTTAAAATAAAAGAGTAAAACTTGAAAATATCACCTAGGTATGGAGGTAGACCACACTATTTGTGATTATATTTCTCTAAGGCAATGAAGAGTGATTATATGGAAGACACTAAATTAGAAAGAGTACAAAATCATCGTAATTGGGAATTCACCAAAACACCATCGAAGCATTCTAGAAAATAGCTTCAAACTCTTCAGTGTCATTTATTTGGGAAGAATACCAAAAAAAAACAAAACAAAACAAAACAAAAAACTCATGAATTCTTTCCTTACTAATTCTTCCATATAAAATCCAAATAATCAAATAATTAAATACATCAGAAAAATGCAAACAGTATATTTATTAATTAACTGTTCCCTCCATATTCCTCCAGTTGCAAATGACTACATTGAATGTAATTTTTAAGGTCAGAAGTTTTGGTCACTGCGATGACACAAGTACCTAGAATAGAGTGTAATACACAGAAGGTATTCAATAAATACCTGTTGGATTTAAGGTAAGCCTAAAACTTTTTCTTAGTTTTCATTTAGAACATTTATATAAAAGTCATATTAAAAATCTGAAATCCTTTTTTAAAAACGTTATAATTTTATAACATGGCAGCATGTTATAAAATTAAATATTTGGCAAGGAATTGCTACCTCAGATGCAACTACATAATAAGTGAACTATACCAGCATAAGTGTGGAGGCTTCCTTTATTTAAAATCAAATTTTTGTTTAATTTCATTTCACTTCATTTTATACTTATCAAAGATACCATGTTGTATCCTATTTATGGATTTTAAGAGGTTCGAATAGATACAAATTCTTAATAAACGTTTAATTTCAGCATCCTTCCTGTAGCTACAAAACTTAGATCTACTATAAGATCTCTTGCTATTTACAGAGAAATTCCACCTGTGACATGCTCATGATGTTTCTAACACTAAAGAGGAAGAACCAAGGCAGCATTGATAAGACTCTGTGAACAAATCAGTCTTGGGGAATCAACAATGCTTATGTCATAACTTGATTGAATGCGTGTCAGTCTTTATTCGTTGAATCAATACATATGGGGGGCCTACAGGATGTCACTAAACTCTGGACTCTTTGTAGATATACAAAAATTAATCAAACAGCCTAACTCTAGTGTAAATAAATAAGCAACATTGGGTATGAAAGAATAATAATTAAAGAACGTTTGTGAGCAATATTAGAAATATATACAAAGGACAATAACTAGAATGAAGTAGAAATGATGAACTGTCTGATGAATGGTTGAGGCAAGTTGAGAAAGGAGTTATAAAAGGGAAGAGGTTCAAAACTGTCATATGAGGAAATGAAGAAGGAAACTCGTACATGAGGATGTCAAATCTATAAAACAAATACTGTGAAAGACGTGTGAAAAACTAGGTTTAGCTTAAACAAATCCTCCTTAGAAAACATCAGAATCCAATTCCATGGATTGAGTTTCTAAAATGTTGCTTTATTGGTATGTCAAAAAATATTCCAATTGTAATACATTCTAATGAGTAGGTGATTTTTCAACATTACCATGGAAGTTTCCTACAGACTAAAATTATGAGACAATTCCATAATAGAGGAGACAGAAGAATGTCCTTATGTTTATAAGAAAGCACAGAAATAAAAATTTAAGACTTTCATGAGTCCACGATTTACAATTTTAGCATTGGAAGGGAATTCTGAGATCTTCCAATCTAATCTCCCAAATATTAAGCTACATTACAAGTCAATAGTTGGTCTCAAACTCAGAACGCCTAACCTCACTTCTCCCCACCCTCTTTTCTGCCTCTCGAATGTGTCCTGCCTTTGTGTCTCCCACATAAAACAGCTGTTGAGATCAGTAAGAGTTCTGTGTCTATTACAATCTCGGAGGTTGCTTATGGGAATTATTCCATCAATGGAAACAACAAAAGAAATACATATGCATTCGTCTGATTTTGATGCCTTCGCTCTACTTTCAGAGAAAGAAAATGAGTATAAAAATATGTCGTCTTCTGCAGTTTTTCTCCCGGGCAATGTTTGCTGCTGTCTGAGTGCGGGTATTAGAAGATTCCGTGGCCTTTTTTACCCGCATGCTATGCAGTCAGTTTCCCACCATTTAGAATTTAGTGCATCTTTGGCGGAGCCTGACAGGTACATGGAGGGCCGGTGGAGGGAGGTCAGGAGAAGGTAAGAGGGCTGAGAAGGCAGCCATATCATTTACAATCCTCATGCCCGTGGAAGCGCAACGAGCAGGTAAGGTCGAGCACACGGTCACAGGGTCACTGGCCAGGCCTCCAAAGGCTGTGGGATCTTATTTCATTATCCCACGACCTGCCTCGCAGTGCACAAGTGTCCCGCTTTGGGGCCAGAGCCAACGATCTATGACAGAGCAGGAAAACAACCACAGAACCCTGCAGCTCCGCTTCCCAGCAACTGGGAGGCCAAGGGCAGATGACAGGACTGGCATCGCCTGGTGGCCAGCCTTCTTTTGGAGAACTGCAGCGACAAGGTAGAATATCCAGGACTTGTGACCGAGCTCTGATTCTGGGACTTCGTAGCTGCGCCCACAATGCTGCAGAACCTTTAAGAGCATGGGACTCTCGGTTCGAATTCTGATTCTGCCATCTGAGGGCTGGATGACCTTAACTTCTACATCTCCGAGTTATAGCTTCCTTAACCATAAAACAGTGATCAGGACAGAGTCGAATACTTAGGGTTGTTAAGGGAAAGAAAGAAACAAACAAAAAAATCCACGCGAAATGCGTGGCACAGGCCCGCGGCAAGCACGCACGAAGTTCTACCTCTCCGATTACGATGGAGCCCTCTCCAGCATATCTTCCGTATGGCAGGCTAACTTCTCTAGGTCAGCCTATTTTATTTATTTATTGTTCTTTTTTTGGTCATTCGTCTTTAGCCACCAGAGAGACTGTCCCCGATTTCCATAGATAAAGCCGATCAACTTGGCAAGTCACAATGAAAAACTCACGCCCTGCCGATGACATCATAGTCATCCGAAGAACTGAGGAGATAGTTACAAATGTGGCCTGGAGAGGGGAGGGTCAGCGGCGTCCGTCCCCCCTGCATTCACTCCTGACCATCCGTCCCGGCCTTACTCTCGTCACGGTTCGCCTCGGAGCGTGTGCGAGTCACAACGAAGACACGACCGAAGAAAAATAACGAATCTCACACGCTGCTTCGCCATTTATAACACACGATGTCACTTACTGCCATTCACAAATAATATCTTACGATAAGGAGTTCCGGTCACATTAGAAAAATGCTGCACACGGATTCTGAAAACTGTACTCCTAGTTCGAGTCGGCCTTTGTAGCAACGATTCCTTTTGTTGGTGGACAAGGAAATAAAGGAGGTGGCTGTCAGCATTCGCCCTTTACTTCTTAGATTTGAAAAGAAAATGATCCGCGAGGATGTTTTTGATCTACAGTGAAATGTAACATTCTGTTCAGGAGTTGACATACTAACACTATATTGAGGAGGGTAGGTGGGGACAGAGGGGGCCCTACATATTTTTTACTTGTTTCTTCTCTCATCAACAGAAAATATGACAGTATTAGTAGCAAGCCTTCTATCCAGTGTATAAAAACCAAGCACTTAGGCATTTTTGAGTGATAATTCAATGGGATTAAATTACACTCATGTGACAGCTCAACCTCACTAATGAGACACATTTCAGTAAACTGTTGACAGAACTGTCTGGAAGGTTCCTTTAATTTACCAACATGTAACAACATGGGAAATGCATTAGTCAACGAGATGAAGATGAATAAGCAGTGAGGTCTAGGGGTATTTTACATTAATACCTGACAACCTGAAAGGGTTTTTGTCACCTGCTCTATTTAGCCCAAGGCAGACACAGAATAACTGGTACCTGTTAGTGTGATTGACTTAACAAAGCAATGAAAGGAATTATCTTGAAGAAGGCTGAATGGAAAACATGTCAGAGAAATTGCTTTCCCTTGCAGAGTGGGTGACGGTCGCAATAAAGTTGAAAGAATATTTCGAATCTTTTCAGGTAGCTTTCTGAAAATGAAACCAACACTTTCATTTATCAGATTCTCTGAGTCTGACCTAATAGATGAAAAAAAAATCTGTCTATATATTTCTAGCCAGGTGTTGATTGGGAATAAAAGAAGGTTATACTTGCAACTAAATAATTTATTCCAAGTCAAGAAAAGAAAGAACATGTAGGGAACATGGAAGAGCAGTAAAAGGGAGACCAGGAAATCTGGCTATTAAGGCATCAAATGCTTACTGAAAAGCATTTCTAGCTAAAATTATACTGTCCAATAAGGAGAAGGCTATGCAATCATTTGCATCCTTTGAAAAAAATTCTGAACTGATAATGTTTCTTCAGTGTCTGGCAAGCAACATAGCTAAAGAGAAAAAGCAGATTAATGTTATCTAAATGAATAAACGTGGGAGATATTGGGGGTCCAAGATCTACCTATTAAATAGTTATCATCCATACCCAATCATTCTAAACATTTTAATGTATAGATATGTTCTTGAGAGAAGGAGTACCACAAAGGAAAGGTGGGAACAAAGATGGAAATACTATCTGGTCATATCTTTTGGCCAGAAATTCTCCTCAGCAACTGAGCACTTTAGAAGAATTAAAAGAAAAAAATCATCAAACCAGTCGTGACACCTTTGTCTCTTTGGAGTATCAAACATAATAAAGGGGATCGTCATTTTAGCTAATCCAAACTATCAGCTAATCCATAAACCACATCTACTTAGGTTTGAAAGCGGAATAAGCTTTATAGGTTTTCTTTGGAGCAAGTTACCTATCTCATTTCATCTTGATATGGCTATTGTTGTAGTGATTTTGCATTTCCAGAATACACAGTGATTTGTCAAAGGCCCCTGGGAGACAGGCTAGGCTGAGCCAGGTCAAGCTGGACTACCTGAGTGGTAACAAAGGCGAGAAAACCGCTCAGAGAGATCGTCAACACATACTACGTAAGGTTTTAGGCCGAACCGTGGAGAAAGAGATGTTTTTCTGGTAGAAAAGCTCCAGACGATCTGAAACACTGAGGAGGTATTTGTCTAACAAAACAGGAAGTAGTCGTGAAGTTTGGGGGTGTCAAAAGTTACCTGTGGCTTTTCAGCTGAGTGGGAGGTCAACGCCCCAACCCCTGAGTTGTTCAATGGTCAACTGTATTTATTACAAAAGGACCAGCTGATTCGGGAGCTGGCAGGGTTGGCTTCTATACCAACAGGATGACACCACTCTTACTGGGCTCAGATCCTGTCCCTGACCTTCTTAATTTTATTTCCAGTCTCAATAATAGTCATAATGACAGTAATTAGTAAAGTTTACCTATGTTCTTTTACTCACAAAAAAAAAAAAATTTCAACGCTTCATTTGCTCCTGTAAGGTAAAGTGGGATCGGCATTATTATGACACTTGACAGAAAGAAGAAGCTGACCAGCGAGTGCCCACTCAGGGCACAAAAGCAGCTGAATAAGACACAAATTCAGGTCCTTTGACTCTAAGTGCTTTTTTTCACTCTGCTAAACTATCCCAAAATGTCAATTGCTGGACCATCTGCCAGGAAAGTTGTAACTCTGAGGAGGGCTGGTACTCTCCAAGTGGGAATCAAATGTCCCAGGGAACAGTTGATCTGAGAAGTCCTCGCAGAGAATTCTAGAAAGATCCTAGCTTTCCCTGGTCAGGCTAGGCATCAGTGAGACAAGTTGTTTTACTCAACCTTTCCTTTCCTTTTCCCCAATGACATGAAAAATGGCAGCAGAGGGGGTTTGCAAGGTAGTGAAGGCCAAACATTCTTTTTGGGGTTTTTTTTTTCATATTACAGAACAATACAAAATTAATAATGAAAAACTAGCAACAGAGAAATAAAAAAAAATAGAATTCACACCTATAAAATATCTTACTATAATATCTCAGTTGAAAATACTCACCTGAACAGTAATATTGTTCTTACCCATCAATATGCATAATAGTAGTTGCTAAAACGTGGGCCATATTTACTCATCAGATGGTTCTAAATGATGTTAGTCAAAAGGATTGTCTGTCTGTTACTCTGACCAACTCCATTGTCAAGTGATAGCTTGACGTATGTAGTTTTAAGATTAAAAATACACAACAAAATTTTGTCTGGGATTGACTCGGCTATCTAATCAATTATTTTAGAAAGTTTCAATAACACTAATAGTTGATCAAAGCTATGACTTTTCGACTGCTCACACTGAGCCAGAAACTGTGCATTTACCAGCACCATGTAATTTTATCCCCCATATTTCTCAGGATGCCAGTGCCGTTATCAGCCAGAGAGAGAAGAGCAAAGAAGGAGGCCAAGAGCCCAGGTGACTTGCCCACATTGCGTAGCTAGTAATCAGTAGAGCCACCACTTGAATCCAGGTTCATATCATCCCAGACCCTTCTCTACGCTGGCTTGACTGTACCTTGGTTTCGTCCTGTTTCTTGATTCACTTCCGAATGTTCCGCTAAATTAATCATTCTGGTTCTCCAACCCAAGGACAGCTGGGTTGGGAAAGATGGGATGAAGCTGAATCAACTGGGAGCAAGGCAGAATACATACTGACAGGAAAGCCTGCTTCCTTAGCAACGACAGAGGTTGGTGCCAGGCTGAGTGACCAAGGTGTGGCCTGAAAAAGTGCCAGACTGATTCTTTCCAAATAAGAAATAGACCTTCCAGATATACTTGAATTTGAAGATACAAAGATGTATTATGAAGATTTTAACACTGTTCATAACAGGAAAAGAAAAAAACTTTAGATGGAACCAAAGGAATAAATGAATTATAACCAATACCTGCAATAAAGCACAGTGCACCCATTTAGAAAATTGAACAGATGAATGTGTACTAATATTGATCAATGGCCAGCACATATTGTTCAGGGAAAAATCAAAGTGACAACTAGTATATCTATCATGTTGCCAGATATGTCTTAAAAGATCAACACACAGATTTTTACGAAATAGAACCCTCTAGGAATATCTGTAGATACAGGAGATGTGAAAAGAGAAAAGAGAAAGACTGCTTTTTATTGTGTAATTATTTCTATTGTTCTAATTACTTTTTTATCATGTGCATGAATTACTTAAAAGTGTTTTAACATTGATAAAAAATAATAGGTGCCCAGTCAATGTTGTTGACCTGATCGATGATCGGAACGCGTGGGGCGTGGTTACCCAGAAGCACCGGGCTGGGAAGCGAACGAGCATTTTAAATTTGGCTCTGTCACGAAGTAGAAGAGCAGGGTTTTTTTGCATAAGGTACTTAATCTTTCAGTCACAGTTTCATTTGTGGGAAATTGGTATAACAGTGTCTATATGTCACAGGTTCATGGGGATTAGATGAGATGATATACAGTCAAGCATTCTCGAAAGTGTAAAAATGCACGGAATTGTTTATTGATGAAGCAGGCTCTGGTTCAGACTTAACATGGACAGTTCGACTTGCTAGATCCAGCCAATGAACCAAATATTTTCTGAGTATCCACTTCACTTAATACCATATTCCTACCGTTGTGCAACTCGATGTGAACGTGTTTTCCTTTTAGGAAGGGGAAAATATTCGTTTGGAGAAATGGTTGGGGGGTTCTTTGGAGTAGAAGGCAAACTGAGAGTGGCCTTGAGATAGAAGGACATGGTCCTGTTCCTTCGAAAAAGGTGAAGAGGAGAAAGGAAAGGGCGAAGATTAAGGCCAGCAAAAGATCAGGGCTCAGCCACGTGGCCCGCACCGGTAAAACGCAAAGCGCAAAACGGCAGAGGTGTGTGAAGTTCAGGGGAGCCAGGAAAAGGCTAAGAACAGCATTCACAGCGGCCCTCGAGACAAAAGAGGGAGAACGAAAGCCAGATTGAGGGAGAGAAGCATGGGGAAGTAAAAACGTCTCGGACCATCACATAGCTGGGGTGCCACCCGGGCCAGGTTTGCCTTTGAAGTCCAAGGGGCAGGGACCTCAGCTGACTTTAGGGTGATATACTACTCCCCCAAACAGCTGGTTAGCCACTGAAGTTCAATACACCCTAATGTCAGACTGACAGCAACTCCAGACAGTCAGCCCAGGGAACCGATCATCCACAATCAGTAGGGACGCTGCTCGGCGAGGTGCAAATGGCAATCCTCGATGCTGGACCCTTCCAAAGCATAATGATAATTGCTACTGTGTCGCACGCTGGGCTTATGAACAACCTCAGGGGTCCGTGCCCTCCCCTCAGGAAGGCTCCCAAGTCACAGGGACCGCATACATCTGATTGTCACAAATGACTAGTTACCTGCTAATCTGTGCACAGTAGTAGGTATTTTGTAATATCACCAAAGCAGGAGCTATCACACTTATCACCTCAAAAAATAAAAATAAAATTTACGGCTTTGATATCTTTCTAGCAAGAAATGAAATCAGTTCTATTTTAATCGGTAAATCAAATACCAGATTTAAAACAAAGAACTACAAAGAGGCTCCTCGAACTCACTTAGCATTGATAAATTAGTAATGTATTATTAAATTATTCATATTTTTTCCCTTCAAAGTATAATGATGTACTGTACACAGCACCAATAATTTACTTAGGTTGAGTCCATTCATTTAATTACGCTGCTAAACTTGGTGGGCCAATTGGTCATCATGAGAGTTCCCAGGCAAGCTAATCACAAATATATAGAACATGTCCCTTATCGTCCCCCGCGGCTAAGTGCTAAAATGCTATTTAGTGCTCAGAAGGTTAATGTCCTGCTTATGTAAATTGTCCAATTTAACATTCAGCAGCAGTATCATAAATTCTGGCTCCAGGATTTCATTAAACGTATGTTCAAACTAGTTGACCTTAAAGGTTAACAAGCACAAGTTAAACAGGACAATTATTTAACTCACTTCTTATCAAGAGACTGGAGCGGACTCGCCATTAAATAGCTCCGCATACTTCACAATTAGAATTCTTAGAAGGTCCCCGATAAAGCTGCAGGTCATGAATTTTCATAAGGATGTCAGATAATAACTATTTATCTGAACTTGTTTTTCTTTCTTATAAACTTAAACTTTGATCTTAACATTCAATTAGAAATGACTCCACGGAGAAGGGCTAGGTGACTCAAGGAGCCCGTGTTCGCCTTCCTTTGGGTCTGCGTCAGGGTTTAAGGCATCCTCTCTCCATCGTCATTAACTGAAACGAATGTAAATAAGTCCGAGGCTCACTATTAAGTGTACAGAGCTCAAACGAGGCATTTAGCCCAACACTGAGTTACAATATCGCTTATTATTTTGGGACATTAGACCAAACATTTGATTCTTTTCTTAGAAGACCCCTATTAATATGCCTATTAACCTATCGGAGAAAATGCATTCTCCTTTGCATTTATATCGTTATGGGTTTTAATATGCCATAAAAGAAGCCTAGATTATTTAAAGCATCCCTCTTGTCGCCTGTCTTGTTCTCTCTCCCGGCTCTCCTTGGGCTCTGCGAGTGACGGGTACAGGTCTAGGGGTGAGTGCCATAGCCCCGCTCCCCACCGCGGGGGGACGCATGGAGAGAAGTCGGTGGGCTGACGTTTTCACACTCTTCTTGCTGCTGCAGGAGCAGGCGATGGCTTCTGGGAGGCATTGAACTGGTAGCCACACGCCGGCAGTCTCACCCCCTGCAGCCACTGCACGCCAGGAAAGCCCTGGGGTACAGGTCTAGGGGTGAGTGCCACAGCCCCACTCCCCACCGCGGGGGGACGCGCGGAGAGAAGTCGGTGGGCTGACGTTTCCACCCTCTTCTTGCTGCTGCAGGAGCAGGCGATGGCTTGTGGGAGGCATTGAACTGGTAGCCACACGCCGGCAGTCAGCCCCTGCAGCCACTCACTGCACGCCAGGAAAGGCCCTGGGCACAGTCTCTCCTCGCAGGTTCAACTGTTCAAGCTGCACGCTATTTGGAAGATAAATCGGCAAATAAGAGCGAACAGGATTTCATTAATATATCATGAGCTGGGTTTCTGTTAGTAGCTGAAATGGAGCAAAATGTGTTAAAATTGCCTATAGGTATATTTATTGGGTGCATAATAAGTCATTTTTAAGTTTTGGTAATGTTTGTTAAAAGTTATTAAATGTAATGATAGAAAATGGATAGATGATAGGTAGGTAGATAGATTGATGATAGATAGATAGATGATAGATAGATAGATAGATAGATACAGAGATACAGAGATACAGACAGATGGACAGACAGACAAATGATAGATTAGATAGGTAGATAGATAGATGATAGATATATACATACATACATACATACATACGTATATACATACATACATACAGATAGACAGACAGATGATAGATTAGATAAGTAGTAGATAGATGATAGATTGATAGATACATAATGATAGATAGATGATAGATGATGATAATAATAAAAATAAAAATAATAATGATAGATGATAGATAGATAGATGATAGATAGATAGAAATTAAATATCCATCCTTGGCCCAGTTCCTCATTCTGCACTCTTTGTTTCCCTAGAAGTCACTGGATTGTTAGAAACTGTTTAAAGAAAGAATATACGAAATATTTTCCGGCCTGAAAAAATGCGACAGTGTTTTATACCCCCTTGTGTTGCTCTTCCTCCAAACTTCGTCTTTTTGAATATTGGCTTCAAATCCGGCTGGAAAGGGGACATAAATAAAGCGAAATGGCTAATGGACTCAAAACACTCATGATCAGGTTTTCATAACTGACATTATTGATAGCTTCTCTTGCCCACGCGCTCACACAAAGTGCAATATCCATTTGTGAAGTAAGATTTAGAGCCCTATTTGCCATAAAAAGGCTAGCACATGCAAATAAAAAATGCGGAAGTGAGGCCGGGACGGCGGTCCCTGGAGAGGGAGGGCTGAGCTCCCCGGAAGGCTGACCGCAGCAGGGACACGGAGTACTTCTGCACTTCAGATGTGGCCGTGCGCATCCCTGTGTCCTGGCATAGTCTCCAGGGACGGAGAGGGGTTAAGTCCTTGACTTGGAAAGGACCACTCCTTTCTACCGGATGGCATCTGTGTTTGAACTTGCTCATGGACATCGGTTTGTATGTCCGTCCATGAAAGCAATAATGAGATTGCCGTGCAGGAAATGTAACTCCAGACGGATGACGAGGCTGGCGAGGTGGGGGCCGTGTCATGGGATCCTGTGCGTTTCGTGCCAGTTTTAATGTGCTTTTCCTGGTTTTCTTTCTTCTTCTTCCTTCAGATCTCTATTTTAAGAAAGAGAGTTGAAGAAAAGCTTCTCCGATGCCTAGAAATTTATTCTGGAATTAAAGAAGTATATTTCTTAAATAACTCTAACAATCTTTAAGCTGCAGGGACAATGAAAAGATGCTCACAAAGCAAGTAGCATCGTATCTGCTTCTTGCTATTTCGATCGAATTTGGGGAGCATAATTTTCTCCTATTTAAGTTCTTATTATTCCCAGGTCCCCAGAAAAAAAAATTCTTTTCTTCACAATCTTGACTTTATTATTCCAGAAAAAAAAAATTAAGTTCAGATTACATAGTGAACTGTAAATTGTGGTTTCACTAAATTAAATCAATTAGAACACATAACAGGTGAAATTGGTATAGTTACATTTATAGCTTCTATTACCATAGGAATCTTCCCCCTCACCCTTAGTTATATCAAAAACATGAAAACACTGGACTCCCAGTAACTATCCCTTTTGGAACTGTGCATTAACATTTGAGATTGTCACCTCTATAGTGCCAAAAGGCTCCTCAGGGGACAAACTCACTGGNNNNCAAACTCACTGGTCCCAAGAACCATTGGGCCATTAGACCGTTGCAGGACCTGGCAAGCCATGTAAGGGACGTGTAGAAGGACTGACTCGCATCTTGAAGAAAAAAAAAATTCTGTCTGCCGAGTATGTGCCTGGACACCAAATGAGAAGCCTTTGCAAAAAATCCACTGGAGGGATAATGGCGGTTTTGACCAAGGTAAAGGCAGTAGAAAGGAAAGAAGCTGACAGATTCAAGAGGTGTCAGGAAGTAGAATGGAAGTGGTTTTAATCATCTTGCTATGTGTCCCTCTTGTGACTATTTTCACGTTCCGTCTCACCCTGCTCAAGGCCTTGGGGAAGAACCAGCAGAGTGGGCTTCCTGTCATTATATTATCTGAATCGGTTACATTCTTTTCCAGATTCAGGAGACTTCTTTGCTTGTTACTCAGTGCTCCTCACTATAACTCCTAACTGAGCGCTTTCTATTATTAAGGTTGACCTTGGACCTGTCCATGATCTGAAGAACACTGTTTGCATTTCCTCTCAAAGTGACACTCAGGCCACATGAGCCCCTTTGGACGACTTACCTGTTTTTCCTGGGGTCGGAATTACTAGAAGCCTGACACAGCAGGCTTCCACTGACTTCCATTTTACAAGAAAAACTCAGGGAAGAATTCCAAATTTAAGGGGGAAAAGTCGTTGATGAGCCTACCACAGTCTCAGCATCTGCTGACAACAGAATGGTCTTCTCTCTGGTTATCTCACAGGAAAACCAACAGTAGTCAGAATATATTTATTGACCGTATTTAGTGGATTTCAGCAGCCAGCTCGTTATGACCATTCTCACACAGTGGAAGGCCTTCTCCATTAGTGAAAGATGGAACAGAAGGTCAGAGTTGCCCTTTGACTTCTACCTACTAATTAGGGAGGCCCTCCATTAGGTGAGGCTGAGCATAATGGGGCCATTACTGAATCCCACTACAAAATAAAACATGTACAGTTTTGTTCTTGTTGGTTTTCCTATAAGCGAGACATAGATCATCAGTGGATGTTCAAAATGCAACGAGACTATTTCTAATGGTTTTTCCAAATGTGAGATTCAAGGACTCCATGAATATTCCTCATGGTAAAGAACCTTCATGGAGAGGCAGCCATTTGGGACCCGCTTCTGATCCAAAGCCATACTAAATATCTGTTTTGATAATTGTGAACATTATTTAATGGCAAGCTCAGGAAATAATATAGACACTGAAAAGTCATTTCTTCAGTAAAGACACAAGGTTTTCTTGAAAGCAACCATGTTCCAAGAACAATTTAAAGCAATCTCTTCAAAAGAGAACTGTGGGCACAGAAGCATGGACACAAAGCCAGTGGCATCCATTCAAGCCAGAGTTCCATGTCCGTATCTGAATAGCACCCCCAAAGCTGGCCTCAAGTTACTAAGGGAAACAATTGCTTCTGCAGACATCTTTTTGGGAGGTGAAGCTAAAGATCAAATTCTTTCACACATCCCAACACTCTCCACCCTTTCTATTTTGTCCTGTGCGATGACAAGGCCCCCGAGCAACGTGTTTGATCGTATCAAAGCCAAACTTTGTCCAGTTTCTGCCTTAAGAAAATTAAATTTCACGTCCACTACTTCCACATGAATGAGTCCATTCGAAACAGCGAAATGAACAAAGCTTGAAAAAATTAGAAAAGCAACGTGCTGGAGCTTGCTTTGAAAGCATTTGTTGTAATAATGGCCATGTTTTCATCTGTCGTGATAATGGCTATAATTAGGCTTGATCAAATACACGACTAACCCATTTTTCTTATTGAAAGTTCTCTCTGTCGATACCATGACAACTCTCCAAGGTGGTGGGGTCTAAGAAAATGTAAAGTCAGTATTTCAATAGGTTGAGTTCAACTGTCACAATGGGAAGGAAGTGCCAATTCCTTATATACAATTCAGGATGCACTTTCTTCTAACAGAAGTGAGACTCAGAAAGTCTGGAAGGATCAAGGTAGCCCATCTTTGCTCT
>KE748199.1:13749-58183 GCA_000465285.1 Eidolon helvum | reverse complement strand
CACGTCTGATCTAGTCTGATCTCAGAAGCTAAGCAGGGTCAGGCCTGGTTAGTACTTGGATGGGAGACCACATAGGAAGACCGGTGCTGTAGGCGAAAAAAAAAAAAAAAAAGAGAGAGAGAGAGAGAGAAATTCTCAAAAAGAAAACCAGAGAGCTATCAACAGAAAACAGAATAGGGAATAGAGGTGGATAAGCAAAAACAGTATATGCCTTCTTTTGTATCCTAATGTTAGGGCTTACAACAGAATGGTGGTCTTGCAAGTAAGAACAAGAGAATTTTCCATGTGGATGAAAAAAAGAATCAAGTTGCTCATCTAGAACAACAATTAAATTTCTCTGGCAAAATTTGTGATTTAGGATAAGATAGTCAAAATTATATCACACAAGATTCTGGAAGAAATACTGAAGACAAATGACATTATTCTTAAATGAAGGACAAATATGATGATCTCATTGGATTTTTTTCAATTCTCATTTCACAATGTACACACTCAGTAGAAACTCAATAAATATTTTTATTTGATTCCTATGATTTTATACTCAGAGTGAAAATTAATCTCCATGTAATTATATGAGAACTAATTAAGGCAACAGAGTTATTCCTAAAATACCTAATCAATAATACCTGCAGGTGTCCTTTGAATTAGATTAGAATATAAATGAATACATATTTGTGCCTAAATATACTATTCTAACTTAAAATTTCTCTTAGGCTTTAAATTATTTTATTTTGTTTTCATAGAAAGAAAAAAATTAGACCAGGACTGGATGACGTGAACAAATTCCCCACAGTCACTTTTTTTTACCCCCCAAATTAACTACTTAAGCATGTATATAAAATAACTGATACAGACACACTGGATCCTGTCATATTTCCTAACATCTATAGGTATAAATAAATGCTTATTGAATTAAGTGATGAAATGATAATAGCTAAAAATGCCAAACTGACCATTCCAAGGCCAAAGACAATTCAGTCCTTTAAGGATAGACTTCTGAGCTGCGTCATAGGTGAAGAGTGAAAAGAACAAGGTCTTTGGAGCCAACGAGTTTTGGATGAAAATTTCATCATCCCTACCACTTTGAGGAAATTACTTAACTTCTCTGAGCTTCAAATTTCTCATCAGTAAAATAGGGATAACAACACCTATCTTGTAGAATTGTTATCATGATTTGATGAGATACTATATATGAAGTGACCAGAACAGAGTACAACTTCAAAAGTGGTTACCATATTTATATTTTTCAAGCTTTTTATAAAGCTTAATAGTGATAAACATTTTCAATGTCTTGAAAATCACCCCTGAGTCAAGATATTGTATCTAGGACTTACAAGGTCAAAAATATTTTGAGAACTTCTTTGTATACAGAAAAAAAGGATTTGACAAAATGAAAGTCATAGCTATCAAGTACAATTAGGTTAGCCATTAATAACTTCTAAACATTTTTAAATGAATATATTATATATATATACACACATACACACATACATATATATATACACATATATGTACACATATGTGTATATGAAATTCTTACATCACATTAGTAGTATTGAATGCAAATTTATTTCACTTACTTTTATCTATTTGCAATAAGGAAAAACAAATTAGAACACAAACAAAAAATTACATTTACTCTGGAAAAGAGAAAAAAGACTCTTCATTGACCCAAACCTATCATTTTTATTTAAAATTCAATGTAAGCAAGCAAAAAAAGCAGAGAATTTAATCTTGGGTACCACCTAAGAATTTAATATGGAACTTATAGATTCATTAAAGAAAATTTGTAATTTCAAAGCTTCTGGTTATTCTCTATAATCCCAAAGGTAAACTATTCTATTAAGAACATATAAATAGGCATTTCAGTTATTAAAGGCAAGACAATACCTAACCTAGAGTGAAGACTCTGAGATTAAAAATAATAATAATAATAATAACAGGAAGTTGTCACTTTGATGTTCTGAATTCAGGTCTTGGGGAGCTTCCCTAGACTCAGAAAAGAGAAGATGGATAAAAGGGACTGAGTGTTGAGAAAGTCGTATCTGGCAACATGACTGCAGCTTTATGAAAGGAGAGAGAGAGCTGATCGAAGCCCCCAGTGGTAGACACATCAAACCTCTTTTAGGAATCAAAGACTCATTCTCCCAGCTGTTAGGAATATTGTGGACAGAAAGCACTCAGTTGTTAGCCCTCTTGGGAAAGAGACTAGGAGGAGGATAGCACCGCCTCACCCAATGGTATGTTCTCTCTCCTTTCTGGAGCAACTCACTTCCAATAACATTGCAGTTAAAAGGCCTGTACTTTTTGCCCCAACTTGAAACAACTTTGAAGGGCCATCCCAGGTTCAGAGTTCTCCATAGAGTCGTATGAGGACTTCTTCAAGATGTGTCATTGCCCAACTTCTGCCTCTGCCTAATCCTGCTTCTTTGTCTTCTCCTCCACAAGTTTTGAACCCAAAGGATCACCCAACCCTGCATACAAATCTTTGTCTTAGACTCCTGAAGTTCTCTATCTGTAATACCTCCCTGTGGTGGGGTTAGATGAATGATTTTAAGAATAATGATTCTAATATTTAATTTTAAATGCTATTTTTTTCTGTACTTCTAGACTCAAGACACTTGGAAAATTAGCTCCAGAGAAGCTGTAGGTCTACTTTTTTATCAGCTTTTTCTAATTTTGATAGAAATTGTAGATTGATTTGCCTTGAATTGTATCTAGCATTATTCACATCCTGGAGCCTTACAAAAATTGGAAAAATAGTATTGACGTCAAGAATTTCTGTAAATGTGGTGACATACTATAAGCTCTGTTTATAACTAAATTTATTCATTGTTGTTTCCTGGGAGCTGGCAAAAAGTAAATTCTGCTAGGTATACACAATTTCTTCCTTTGTGGCTGATAAATCTTGGGCTCTCACCTGGCAAATATGTGCATGACTTCACAGTCAAAACTGACTTTGATGTATTGGAGAATAACAAAAGTATGTCTTTAAATTTTTTGTAAAGGCTAGTGTAGGGGTTTTATACAACGTACCATACAGAAATATTTCCAGAAACAATTTCAAATTACACAGTCTCAGCTACTGTTGAAAGTCTCTTCCATTCTCTATAATCCATGTTTTTCTTTCTTTTCTGTTCATCCTTTCATGTCTATCCCTGAGCTAATGAGCTCAGGGTACAACTACTCCAGCTGGGGCACCTCTTGTAACTACCACATCCATTTTTCAGAAAACCTATCCTTCTTTTGCCTTCTTTCTCACTTCTCCTTCAACCTCAGTGTGCATTATTTGTTTAACCCTATCCTTTGCTTCCCTGTCCTCGTTCAATATCTTGCCTGACCATATGCTCAGTCCGCACCCAGGTTGTAAGTGTTGGTGTGCAGGGAGTGCTGAGAAAAGGCATTGCTATGGTCTAATCTAAACTCAGGATATGTTACCTAACACAAGACCTGCCCCACTGCCAGGATGTGCCTTTCCTTTGCACTAACCATGTTATTTTATTAGTTTCTCCTGCCATGGTTTGAGTTACATTACCAAGTCCCATTTCAGTTAATCTAGATAAATATATGCCAGGCTCAGGAGGAGAATAAAAAAAATCCACCCCACCACATTGAGAAAACATGTTTTAAAGGGTTTTCAGGCTACAGATTTGTGAAGCCAGTTACATAATTTATAGTATCATTTCAATAGGAAAAATGCAACCACAGTGCAAAACAATAGATTTGCACACAAGCGTTTGAAATTTAAGCCTGCGAAGTGCCTGTAGCTCTAACCTAACCTTTGCTCAGGAAAACTACACCCACGATTGTGCAGTTTTAATAAAGAAGGTAAAACATTTTGTTGAGGGAAGCTACAGAGTTCTATCAATTAAACGAAGGGAGAAATATAGCAAATAATAAGAAAATTTCACAAAAGCCGTAATGTGTCTGATTGAGTAATATAGATTACATGGTGCTAGAGACCCATTCCATAAATCAAATCAGAAATTGAACTGGTTCTTTCAGTACAAATAAATCATTAGTTGATTACATTAATATTCACTGCTCTAAAATCCTTATTTTTGAAATATATGTGAATGGAATAAAAGCGCTATTCTAGTTCCGTTTTTATATTTTTATTTATTTTTTGATCTAAAAAGGTAGATGATGAATAGATGGATAGATGATAGGTGATGGATGGATGAATGGGTAGATGCATTGATGACAGAAAGATGGATGATTTGATAGATTAGATAGGTAGGTAGGTAGAAGAGATAGATAGATAGATAGATACCCCCCCCCCCCCCCCCCCCCCCAGATAGATAGATAATAGACAGAAGGATGAATATCTTGGTGCTGGTGTATGCATATTATTCTGGGCTACCTATAGGTTTTGCTCTACTTCTACCCCAAGGCTCTTCTCAGCTCTTTGCTGCAACCTCACTCCCAAGTCCCTCTATCCCAACACCTGCATATACAATTTTTTGAACCCAAAGTCATAAATAAGTTTTACTGATGCTTTGTAGGAAATAGAGGGAAAGTTTCTCTCTTCTGTTTTTCTTCCCATCCTTACTGCTTTTTCTCAGTCTTTTTGAACTCTCTTCTCTAACTCTACAAAGCATTGCCAGCTCCACATCACTTCTAATTACTTCACTTCTGGAGCCCTCCCCCGCCCCCACACACACACCACCACGACCACTGTCAGCACTGCATTTCCACCCAAACTGAGAAATTTATACTCTGTGGTTTCTTCGAATTGCATTCTCACATATCACTCTGTTTAGTGAAATAAAGGAGCATCCTTTAGTGGAATCTATTTGCCACAGAAGGTGCATGGGTTATAAATAACAGTTCTTATTAAAATTCAAGTAAAACCCATAGGGAAGGACTAACACTAGAAAATAAGGTGATCCCAACAGCAATTCATCTAGCAAGGCATTTTCAGGCAGACACAGTTTAAGATACAAAACTCCTACTGCTGGGGCACCAAAAGTGTTAGAAAGGCCTTTCTTCATGCTGCCCTCCAAATGCACTAGGAACAGATAATCACTAGAACTCTTTTAAACTCTTGGGGAGGGTGGACAGCCTCATTTTGCAAATTCTCAGAGAAATATTAATATTGTAAAACATATACAGATAAGGGTTACTAAGCCCTATTGTGATTTATTAAAACAAAATAATCTCAGCAAGAGATAACTTTCCATTTTGACCTCCTGGTTATATTAGGATATAAAAATATTGTCATTATTAACTTGCTCAAACATCATGGCTAAATGAGGATAATTACAACCTTCATCTAAATTTTAAAAATCATCTCGTTATTTCAACAGTTATTCAGATTATCCGGACTGCTCTTCCACACATATGTCTATTCATATTTTCCCTTTTCCTATGACATTTTCATCTTAAAATTAGAAAAAATAAAGATCATGTGACTACCTGGATCCAACTTTGCTACGAATCTTGGCCTACAACAAGGGAGGTTCTGTATTTGAAGTGCATAAACAGGTTTGTGCCTGAGATAAATAGGTCAGTAGGTAGATATAACTTTCTTAGAAATTTAAAAGCAGCCTTATTTACAGGATTGTTTTCCCCTTGTGAAATTCAGAAAAATATTTACCATATTTTAGCCTAGAAGAAGAAGAACAAGGCATCATGTAAGCCGTAACTGGTGTTACAGTGTCTTTGGGAAAGTCTGGAAGTAACTCTTTTCCTTACCATCATGAAGCACCACAGCTAAATAGCTCAGAGTGGAAGAAGGGAAAAAGCTAGAAAAGAAGTGAAGAAAAATATAACTGAACAGGAGTAGAAATGAAAATCCTTTGAACACATCCAGAGGATAACTAAGTATTCTGCTTCATGTTAAGAAATGCTCCCTAAGGGAAGTGCTTCCCTCCAACTGTGAAACTGATTGATATTCTTAAAACTTTGGAGGAATCTCTTCTGGCCCTAAACTTGCTGTTGCAGAGAGTGGTGGGGGGTGGGAGACTATCCAGAAAGGGGAATTTAGAAAAACAAACATTTTTCTTGATTTTTTCTTTTCAAAGTGCAAGGGAGTTAGACTATGTAAGAACAGAAACAGAAGTAAACATGTTATCTGCACATTCCATTTACAAAGAGTGTGTATCTGTGATGGGGGAGGGATCCAGATGTTTCAAAAAGATCTGTAGATAATCTGAAAATGTTGATTCAAATCTATCGTGAGCTACAGATTGACAGGGTTGATAGAGCTGGGTCCACCAGATCCAGTGATGACCCCTCTCCCCTCCTACTCCTCCTATGTCTCAAATTATAGCAATAGATAGTAATTCAGAAGCTCAGCAAAGTACACTGTACTTCATAAAAGTCAACACAAAACATTAAAATGTCAACTCATAAACTTTTCTGTGAAGATGGGTTGCTATCCTAATATAATATTTCGAGACAGTTCTGATGATTTTCCATAGAACAAAGGTGATGAAACAAAACATTAGTGAAGTGTAGAAGCTCACAATTTTCCCTTAACTTCCCACAACTTTCACCCCACTTCTGCTATTTTCCCACACACATAGTCACCAAAGAAAATGATCTGGTACTGCCTGCTTTGCCTCCATCTCCTTTCTCCGTACTCCAAATGGACAGAGAACAAAATACACAAGTAACCCAAGAAAAATATGAACCATACTCCAAAGGGGTGGGAAGATGTAATATGTCAGGGGCATGTTTTTGAAAGGATGCAGTGTGATAAGAGAGAGAGTTCATAGGATAAGATGACAGGGATAGAATGCTATCAAAGAGAAAGTTCTAGACTAGGAGAGAGGAAGGCTCCTGCAAGATAGAAATACTAGAGAAAGGGAAAGGACAAGAGAGGTTAAGAACAGTTGTCACGGACTATACATATAAAACTTTGTTAATGTTTTCAAGAGATATGAATAAAAACTGAAATTTCTTTTTGTATTGCTGTGCTCTTTAAGAGTAACAAGCTCTAGTCTGGTCATGTGGGTCTTGGCTTTATAAGCACAACACAAACATAAAATAAGGATACTTCATACATAAGTTTCTCCTTTTCTTAGAGTGTCAGAAATTTATCACTATGAGTTTGGTGCCTTGGTTTAAAATGCTGAGTACAAGTAAAGAATCATTCGCATTTGTCCAATAGTTTAAAACCTTTTTTTCTGGCATGTGTTGAATGGAAAACTACTTTTTTTAATTGGTCTTCAGATAATTTATACTTTTCTTCATTACTGGAAAATTCAGTAGAATAAACAAGTTTACATGACCATGTAAATGCATAGAAACTGACTTATAGAAAAACCCATGTAAAGAGAGACATGAAAAATGTGTTAGCATGCTTCAATCTGCCAAGCATCGGGGTCTAAGAGGTAGGGATCAATAAATAGTACTTTCTTTTTTCCACCTAAGTTCAAAACATTGAGAGAATAGTAGTCAGGTGTGCAGATTTAAAAAATATATCGTCTTTACTGCTTATAAAGTGTTAGGGAGGATAGGCTTAGTGCAAGGACCAGCTAGACTTACAAGTACTTTTTCTTTCCCCACTCCTAGTCCAATCTTAGCGAAGAGGAAATTTCAGGAATTTTCCACTCAGATGACTAACCTTGTAATCAGCTAGAGCTCTGTCCTGTTTCTGTAAACATATTTGCTGCGTAGGCCAAAGGGCAGAGCGGCCTCAAGATCAACTGAAGACTCGTCCTGCCCTTGGATTGTTCTGTCTAGTAGCAGATGTATTGCCTAAGTACCTGTTTGAACTGCCTGTAACCCATAGTAACTCCCACTGTCTGTAACCAGCTGAAAACAAATCAACCAATCAACTAACTGTAATGGCACGGATATAAAAGCAAAATTGCCCCTGAGCTCAGTTAGGGCCCAGATCTTCAGAGCACTAGCTCCTCTGGCATAATAAACCTGGGTTCTCTTTCTCTCTGAGTAACTGCTTGGTTTTTTGCTGGTCTGATTTTAGGGCTTTTGGAATTTTTCCACAACCCTAGAATGCAAGAAAAAAGTGAATCTATAGACCAATTGCACTTACTCAAATGTCTGCTTCCTTTCAAAAACATGCCCCTGACACATCACACTGGGAATGAGGGAGGAGGAGAAACTAACTCTCCATTAAATATAGATTTTAATATATTGTATTCCGTCAACTGAGATACATATCTATATCACCTACTAATCAAGTGTCTCACCCTATCTCCTCGGGAAGGAGTGACTTAGGAGATGGGGAAGGGGCTAGAAGCATGTCTATAGGAGGTTCTTACTATATATAATCCAGAAAAGTAGGAGAGATGCATTTTGCTATAGTATTAAGTATCAAAAATAAATTTTTATCTTTTCTTTCATTTTACTAGAGCATCTATTAACCTATTCTTTTCATTTTGTGTAACACAATAGTGTTAAAAATTTTAAAAATTTAAATGTAATAGACCAATAGGGAGAAAGTGTGTAATGTGAAGGAAAGAAGAAAGAAGTCTTTTTATTAATTAAAATATCAAAGTGTGAGTACTAGTATCTGTTTTGTTTTTGTTTGTTTCTTTGTGTTTACAAAGAAAACATTTGAGTTTTAAACAAAGGTAATATAGTGGGTTAAGAGAGTTTGGAAAACCAAGGTCTATTCCAGTCTTTCTTGAAAAATGGTCCACTGTCTACCTTCATCAGAACCACTTGAAATGTCTGTTAAAAATTTGAGTTTTGGGGCTTTACCCCAACCTATTGAGTCAGAATCTCTTGAAACATGGATGAAAAAATCTGCATTTAACTTAGTAATTCAAATGCACACTGAGAATAAGAAACCTTCATCTTCTGGTTTTATGACAGCATGTACCAGGTACCATAACTGTATTTGATTCGTGGTCATAGCACAAAATTAGTCTTATTTCTCTTCTTCTATTATATCATGTAACAAGTCTTATTTATAAAAAAATGAAAAATATAAAACACAAATCAGCATACAATGTAAACTGTACACTTGTATTGTAAAACAAGAGAAAGTAAGGATATGGCAATAGAAATTTGTGTTAAATTACAAATCTGGTTTGGTGCCAGCTCACACTTCAATGATTCTTTTTATGCACATGGAGAAGATGTATATAAATTCACAAGTCTCTGGTTATGCACAAATGATTTTGATTAAGTTTCAGTGCCACTTAGCTACAGTGTCTTCAGTTTGCATGGGTTGGCTGAAGTGCTACATATCCCACTTGGAAATCCTTTAACCAGATTAGAAACCCCTGGGTCTGCACATTGAAAATGATTTTCCAGAAAGGATTTATAGTAATTAGTGATTAGTGGGGCTTCTGGAACAACTCTTTCACCGTCTAAGACAGCAAATCTATAAATGCATTAATTGTATTAGACTGTGTAGGAAAGAAATAAAATCTACTAAGTGGGAAATTACTGAACTATTCTAGTTCATTGGGAAAAATCGTGTCAGTATTTAACTGTTTTTAACGTATAATACAGACAAATTAGTTTCCATGTTTGAGTCAACGAATTGTAGATAAATATCATTGACTGTGAATTTCCCCAAAACACGTATATAAATATTTTAACATATTTAGACGAGATTTTTTTATTTAGACTAGTTTGAGAATAAATTTATAAATATAAAAATGTAGAAAGACCTATAATCATTATCCATGAATAAGATTATCTATCAGTTCACAGAGACCTAAACAACTCTTCCAGATTTTAGTTGGCAGTGCAAAGTGCCACGTCATGTATGCTCTGCATTTCTGTGTCTTTCAAAATCTGGGATCTTAGAAAGAAATTTTATTAATGCAATGTGTTCCAGTATTTTAACACCAATTACACATTATTTCGATTGATATAATACTTTTCAGACAATTTTTAGTAATAGAACTTTAGATATTATCACTACATATTCTACACCACTTAGGGATATGAAAAAAGTCTTACTAACATTTGCCACTCTCACAGAATTAAACATGATTTCATATATATTTGAGTTGCTCAACAGATGTCCTAGAACTGAGTCATCTTCTTCAGAGAGTGTTAGCTGAGAGAATGGCCCACCCCACAGGCACTAAAAACACATTTTTCAAGATACATCACCCTCTTGTAAAATGTAGAACTGATATTAATCTCAAAATCATGTCACAATCAGATACATACTAAAATGTGTTAAAATGCCTTGGAATAAGTCATGGGAATATAATATACAACATGGTAATTATAATTAATACTGTATTACATATTGGAAAATTGCTAAGTGAGTAGTTTTTGAAAGTGCTTATCATAAGAAAAATATTTTGTAACTGTGTCTGAAGATAGATGTTAACTAGACTAATTGTGGTGACTATTTCACAATAAGTATTCATATTAAGTTATGTTATACACCTGAAACTAATACAATTTTATATGTCAATCCACACCTCAATAAAAAAAAGATCTTAGAAGTGACACCTAGGAATAGAAAGAACACTGGGAGTTCCATTTCTTACTAAGATGAAGTAATAAAGGCTGGACTCTTGCCCCAAAACAACTAAAAATCCAGGCACAATACATGAAGTATCAGTTGTCAGACATTAAACATCAGGTATCATAGAACAGGGATCACTGGGAGAAGGGAGAAAAAAACAAGTGAGCCATATGATTTCCCTAACTTACTTTCTGGAGAGAGTTTTTGGATTGAACCATAAAGAGAGGGAAGTCAAGTAGATCCCAGAAAATTTACTGAGTAGAGGAGATAGAGGTAGGATCTGGGTAAGTCAGAGCGGCTAGAGGAAATAGAGCAGAGCATCACAGAGGAGATATCTGCATAAAGAAAGAGCTCTGAAGATATGCAAAGCATCCTGGGTACTGATCAGCATATGTATATGAGGAAATTACCCAAGGATGGGCAAATAATCAACTAAAAGGATAAACATGAGTAATTCCTGGAGCTCACATAGGGCTAAGAATAATTCAGGTTCCCATCATCTAGAGTGGAGAAACTCATAATCTGTGGGGAATTTGGATAGAGGTATTGCCTCAGTAGCAGGACAGTTAGCCTTATATTAAATGTTTCCCAGGTACCACTTAATAAAGCTTAAAAGGAAGCCTCAAAAACTTAACCTACCTCTAATGAACTTAATAAAGATCCAGAAATAGTTTAAGGCTATTTATAGAAACACAAAAATATCCAACAACCCAAAGTCACAATGTCTGTTATTCCATCAAAAACTATCCGACTTGCAAAGACAGAAAGATACAATCAATAATGAAGGGGTAAATCAGTCAATAGAAACATATCAAGACAGAACACAGTTAATAAAATTGGAAAACAAGGGCATTAAAACAAATTAAAATTACATTTCATATGTTCAAGAAAATAAAGATTGAGCATATTAAGTAGAGACCTAAATTAAGAATATAGCAATGAAAATACATCAGATGAAAAATACACTTGATGAGATTGACAGCAGATAAAGCAGTGGTGAAAAAATACATAGTGAACTTGAAGACATATGAAATAAAAATGAATGAGGACAAGAATGACAGCAGAGTCCTCACTAGCAATGATGCAAGACAGAAAAAGAGAAGCAACAACTTTAAAATACTAAAAAAAAGCCTATCAACATAGAAATCTATCATCAGTAAATATATCCTTCAAAAACAAAGGTAAAATAAATATATTTTCTGACATACTAAAGTTGAAATATTTTACCAAAACTGTAATACATGAAATGTGTAAAGAAGTCCTTCAAGCAGAAGGAGAACATTACTAGATGTATATCTAAATAAAGACACACAAAAGAAAATAAAAAATACTAGAAAAAGTGAATAAATGTGTTAATATAAATGTATTTTCTCATTTTTAAAATCTCTTTAAAAATAATGAACTTTAAAACAAAACATAATCATTATTGTGATATTATAATATATGTAGAATTAAAATTTATAACAATAAAAGTACAAAGTCTGGGAATAGGAAATAGAAGGATATTATTTTAAGGTTTTTGTACTGTAGATAAAGTGGGATTGTATTATTTGAAGACAGACTGTGATAAGTTAAAGGTAAGCACTATAAGCTCTAAAGTAACCAATACAATAATAACACAACCAAAAGTTATAGATAATGATTCAATGAAAGAGATAAAACAAAACCATAAAACAAATGCTTGAATTGAAAAGAAGTCAGAGAAAACAACAAAAGAAACAATCAATGGTACAAATAGAAAATAAGAGGCAAGATAATATATTTAATCCTAACCATATCAGTAAGCACATTACATGTAAATAATGTAAGTACCCCGAGAAAAGGCAGGGGTAATAAGACTGGGTCAAAAAGCAAAGCCAAACTCTATCTTGCCTACAAAAATATCCACCTTAAGTATTAAGAAATAAATAGGTTAAATGTAAAATAATAAATAAGATATGTCACATAAATACTAATCAAATCATGTTGGAATGGCTATATTAATTATAGACAAATCCTTTCATGACAAAAAACTTTGCCAGGAAAATTTCATAATGATAAAAGGGTCAATTCATAAAAGGAGTACAATTCCACAAATCATATGGACCTACTTGACATTTATAGAACACTCTACTCAAATAACAGCAGAATACAACTTTTCAAGTGTATATGAAGTATTTCCTAAGACAGACTTTATTCTAAAAGTATCAATAAATTTAAAACCATTCAAAACATATAGAGTGTGTTCATTATCACAATGAAATTAACTTATAATCAATAATAAATATATTTTGAAAATTGATAGAACAAGTAAGGTTGTAGAAGACTTGAAGAACATTATCAACCAACTGGACCTCGTTGACATTATTACTTGTTCTTTCAATTACTGAGAGAAGAATTTTGACTACTATGGTAGATTTTTCTGTTTCTTCTTGGAATTATATTAGTTTGGGATTCCGAGGCTGTTATTGGGTACATAAACATTTAAAATGAAAAACTTTATGCCAATAAATTTGAAAGCTTAGATGAAATGGACAAATTCCTTGAAAGATACAAACTTCAAAACTCATTTAAGAAGAAATAACCTAATAGTACATAGATAGATGAGATAGATGATAGATAGATCCCCCCCCCCCCCCCCCCCCAGATAGATAGATGATAGATAATCTGTATATAGATCTGCCTGTCTATCTATCTATCTATCTATCTACCTATTATCTATCTATCTAAGATCTATGTACATATATTTATAAAGAGAAAGGTGGAAGGGATATCAAAGCAATAGAATTTGCAGTTAAACATTCTATTACAAAGAAAATTGTACTCAATGTTCAGATGACTGACTGACTGATGAATTCTACCAAATGTTTAAGGGACATATATAATACCAATTCTATACATATACTTCCAGAAAATAAAAAATGAATAATCTCCAATTTATTTTATTATGACACCAATGTTAGCCTTATACCAAAATCAAAGATATTGCCAAAAAAAGGGGGAAAAAAGTTGTATTTCTCATCCACATAGATGCTAAAATTATCAATGTAATTTTAATAAATTGAAACCATCAATATATAAAAGAATAATACATCATAAACCAACAGGATTTATTCTAGGAACACAAACATCAGTTCACAATTTAATCAATGTAATTCACCATATTAACAGACTGAAAAAAAGGAAATCCATGTGATACTCTCTAAGGTACACAAAAAAGCATT
This sequence comes from Eidolon helvum, assembly GCA_000465285.1. Taxonomy (NCBI): domain Eukaryota; kingdom Metazoa; phylum Chordata; class Mammalia; order Chiroptera; family Pteropodidae; genus Eidolon; species Eidolon helvum. The sequence continues at coordinate 44,566 of KE748199.1, read as the reverse complement.
TGACAGCGTAATACTCTATTTCTGATAAAAACTCTCAGCTAACTAGAAATAGAAGGTACCTTTCCAAAACTGATAAAGAGCATATTAGAAAAAATTACAATGAACATCATTCTTAAGAGGTAAAAGACTGAATGCTTCACCCTCAGGATCAGAAAAAAATGAAAGGTCTCTTACCACTTCCATTTAATATAGTATTGGAAGTTCGATTCAGTACAAAATTCAAGAACAAGAAATAAAAGTTGTCCAAATTCAGAAACAAAAGGTAAAACTGTCTTAATCAACAGATAACATAACTATCTATTTATTAAGAAATCCTAAAATTGTTTCCTGTTCCTGAAATGCTTATGTCCCATTTTATCCACCAAGATTCTACTACTCATTCTAGATGTAGCTCAATTGTTAATTTATGCCTATTTGAGCTTAGTTCTCCCTCCCTTGAACTCCTTTAATACTAAGTCCTCTGTTGGGTAGAGAAAACTCACATCATGACTTGATCCTCCTTCTGTTAGACCATTAACTCCCCAAGAGTAGGGAAGGCATTTTGATCATCTTTTTTCCTATCACAGAAACTAGTCCAGTGCCTGGACAATAGAAAGGCTCAGGAAACACTCAATGCTATATCAATACAGTTCATCAAATAGCTCATCTGCTTTTAAATGCAGAGTTCTATAAATTCTTCCACTCACACTCATGGAGCTCTCCTATTTGACATACATGTACTATGCAAACTTCAGTTTCACCTAACTCACTACATTCCCTATGAACTATAAAAACACTTGAGTGCATTTCTATTACTACAATATAAAAGTTACATATAATTTTCTACTGAAGAGATTTTACTTTTCAAGACTTTTTTTATAGTCCTGACAGAGAAGACAGAAGGAAAAAATTTTTAAAAAAATCCTGTATATTTTAGTCATAAGAAGCAAATGCTGAGAAATAGTTTTGAACCACTCGGTAACCTCAGCCACTTTGACAGAGCTGGCCAAGAACCAGCACAGGTTTTCACTTCCTGTTGAAAACTGGCAAATATAAAATCGTGGTTTGTGCTCTGCTTTGCATGTCTCAGGTTCTCATACACTTAGCTGCTGTGGTCAGTGGTATCTGGCTCTCCTTCCACAGGCAAAGCCCAGCTTTGTGTAAAGCTCTGGCTCAGGGAGTCTACATACCATTTTCTAAGTGATACAATGCTCACCCCTTCTGGCAGCCCAGTCATTGTGGTAAAATTTCCTCAGCCTTGAGTGTAACAATCCATTGCCATGTTCCATTTGAGGACTTTGAGAAACTAGATTTCAGTTCCTTGACTATAAATCAAAGGACGACAGTAGCATTAATGCCAATCATCTAGTTCTACTTAATGTGATTTAAGTGTATGTTAAATAATCTGACTTTCAAATGCTTGCAATAATTTTCTTGATTTGTGTTTGCTTCTGATTATCTGCCATGAGGATCATGGTCTTGGGTTCAAGTTCCAGTTCCTCCACTACATGACTGCATGTCTTTAGGTAGTATTCTTTTGTGGCTTTCTTCTTCAGTAGAATTTTACAAAGATTTTGGAATCAGTAAAAAATCCCAAGAGCTAGGTTTGAGATGGAATATGAAGGGTCATACAGAAGAGGCAGAATTGTATGGTTGAAAGAAAGTTTGACTGGGGGTGAGAAGATCTGAGCTCTACTCTGGCCTTGAGCTTTGTTTAATTTTTTTATAGCTTAAAATCTTTTTTCTTGGATGGTCTTCCCATACCTGTCCACACAGTGCTAATGGTCAAGTGTGTATTGTCAGGTACTACACAGTTGTGGGCAAGGGTTACTACATAGATTGCTTGGATTCAAACCCAGCTCTACCCCTCACTAACCAAGTGATCTCATATAAATTATTTAACCTTTCTAGACCTCACTTCTGGCCTGTACAAAAAGGGAGTTGGGTTATATGGTCTTTATGGCTTTTTTCAGCTCCCACTTAATAAAACACAGAGGTAATAATATAGAGGTTAAATAAGTTAGGGCCCTAGAGCCCTTCTGCCTAGATTTACACCTATTATACTTGGTTCCTCACCTGTAAAATGGGAAATGTAATCCTTCCTATCTCATAGGATTTTTTAAATGAAAATTAAATAAGCTAGTATATGTAAATTTCTACAACACTCCCTGGCACATAATAAGGCTCTAATAGATATTAGTCTTTATTATTACAATATTACATACCCAGGGAGAAACAGTAGGACCATCAAGCATAGAGCCTGAAGGTTGGAGTAGAATCAGAGTATTCCAGACTCCTTTTTTAAAAATCTGTGGTGTCACACATTTGTTCTTTTACTCTAGAAGCCTTTGTTGAACACCTACTGTATGATAGTCACTGAAACATATAAGACATAAAGACAAATAAGACATGGTCTCCACAGGGGAACATGATATATATAAATTCAGATTATCTGGGGAAACTCAGAACTTTTAAAAATCCTCTTGTATTTATTTTAAGATTTAATAATATTTAATTTGCATTATACATAAGGGAGGCTACATAACTGTTTTATTGGTTGAGCCTCAAGAATCTTAATCTTAATTGAGCCCTGCCTGGTGGATGTATCCAAGGAAAAGGGTAGGGAGCAGCTGAGGCTTAGATGAGGAAAGTCCTCACAAAGGAAGTGGTATTTAAGATGTCTTAAAGAACAAATAAAAGTTTGTCTGTCTAATAATGGAAAAGGATAGGGAAGAGACTTCTTAACAGAGAACACAGACAATGCAGTTTTGGAATTCTGAAAGAGTATGTGTGATCTATACAGTAACTGCTGTAGTTGAGTGTTGCTGGAGCCCATAATACATGGAAGGGGTAGTGCGTAGGTTTCAGTCAGGTCACCAAGGGCCACTTGAGCTCCACTAAGATCCAGGTCATTCTTTAAAGAGAATGCTGTGTCTATGGTTGAATAGAGAGCAGCTTCAACTCCTAAGTTGTTCCAGGGAAATTTGGAGATCTTGGCTTGACTTGCAGGCTCAGGACCAAGGCTCATATGCATTATCTCTTCTGCTTAGGCAATATGCCTGCTCATTTGAAGGAAGGTATTATTGGGACAAACAGCTGAGATCATAACTGGCCCAGGTGATTCAAAAAAGGTATTATTTTATCCATTGTTATGAACTTATCTTCCCATAAAGAGAAAGCTGGATTTCTTCAGAATCAAAATGGAAACTGGTCTCCCCTGCCATAGGGTAATTGCCCAAACATCCCTATTTATTCTCAGATATTTTTAACTGTGAAAATCCATTTTTCCCATGTAGAGTGTCTGTACTATTCCAGTCCTAAAATTAATAATAGCTAGAACATTTCTTGAGATATTTTATTCTAAGAATCACACATTATTAGGTCTTCAAGAAATTTTTAATTTGCTTCTCATTGTGCTCCACTCACAATTGTGCTTCTTATTGTTTCAACCCTTAATGTTTCAGTGAGCTCAGTCATTGAGTCATGCCTTTACTATAGATAACCATATCATGAATTTAACACAACTCTTATTCTCAAGTCTTTGGGTATAAAGCAAAGGCTAAATCTTGTTCAACTAAACTAGATTTTTAAAAAGAACAATAGAAGAGACATTTGAATTTCAAAGAATCAATGAGATAGTGAGTTGTGAAATATGAATCATTTCCTGGCTTTTACCTCATAGGCTACAGAAAATACTTACTCTGCCTAAACTCTTAGGAATAAAGACATAATTATTGTTACTCTTGTTTTATAACTGGGACACTGAAGAATAAAGTGGCAGTAATTCTGGTAAACCCACTAAATTATACATAACAGCTATTACATGTCAATATTATAGAAATTATTACAAATAAAACTTTTATTCATTTTTCTCCTTACCCTATCATCATATTATATGGCTCTTTCTTTTTTCTGCCTTTATTGCCTCAAATTTCCCATCCTTTGTTTACAGTGTTCTGTTTCTCTGTGTGTGGGCTTTTGTTTGCTGTTGGGAGGCGGTACTTGGTAAGCTCTGGGTATGTTCTCTTATCTCATCCTCATCACATCATCCCAGTCCTCTTTCTCTGTTACAAGTATGTACTCAATTCTTCTATTTGACCTACCCAATTACTAATTCTCCTTTGCCCATTTCATTTTTTCCCCAAACACCACCTTATTCTTTAATTCATAGTGGATTTTCTCTTATTTAAAAATTATCAATTTATTCTTATTGTTATATTGATCATGTAATTCTTCTTATTGTTATATTTCCTGTAATGGGAAATTTTTTTACTCAAACATTTATTAGATATCTATTCTGGATAGATCCTCAGCTAGATATTGAAGAATTTATAATAACAAGTAAGCTAGAGATATTATAATCCACCATGGGAGATAAAGCTGAAATGGTTATTTAGAAACCCAGTTAATACAAGAACTTTATACCATGAGAAAGATAGTAAGTTTAATATCTGGTGTCAGCATTATAAGTTTTTAAAAGGGAACATAATTCTGTGTGGGTTCTAAAAATGGTTTACCCCATACTGTTTTGTGGGAATCCATTCATACCAAAAGAGAACAAATTCTGAGAATTTCAAAGGATGATCCCGAGTTCTTTATTTTATTGTCACCAATATTTTATGCCCTTTCTGACAGAACATAAGGTCTCAATATGTATTTTGTTGTTTGCTTGTTACAATGAACTGTAAGAGTATGGCTTATTAACAGGGTATATAATACCTAATTGCCACTATGGAATAATAGGAATCGGATTTATCCTCCTACTTGAAACAATTAAAATGCTGGACAAAATATTTTAAAATGGTTTTCAAGATATTAGACATTAAGCAATAAAGGAGTCATCACTAAGAGACAGGAGACAAATGAATTGAGCTATGACTGCCACCTTACTGTCTACAGAGAGATTTCGTGCCATAGTGCAGGGAGGGAAACACTAGTGGAGCCCGGCACTTCCTGTGAGTTGAGGAGATGGAGCTAGGAATCCAGGAATATCAAGGCAACAAAAGTTAATACAGAAAATTACCCGAAAGAGCCTTGCAGAAAAAGAACTTCAGAGATGTTTAAAGCATCTCTTCTTGTCTTCTGGTCAGTGCATTTATGTGAGGAAGCTGCTCAAGAGAAAGAAAAATGAATCAATCAAAACTGACATAGAAATGAAAAAATGATAAAATTGTCAGGCAAGATATAAAAATAGTTTCTATAACTGTATTTTATATGTTCTGGAAGCTAGACTAAATCATAAAACTATTAAGCAAAAACATGGAAGACATAATAAAGATAAAAATCGAAATTATAGAAATTAAAAACACAATGTTTCAGTAGGTGGAATTAATTAGATTAAATGTTGCAGAAGAAAAGATTAGTGAACTTGTAGACATAGCAATAGAAATTACTCCAAATTTAAAAGAAGGGGGAAAAGACTGAAAAAGAAGAAAACACAATGTCAGTGACCTGTGGAATAACATCAAGCTGCCTAATATACATGTATTTGGAATCATTGAAGAAGTTGAGGGATGGGAGACAAAAAGAATTGGTTACAACAATCATAGCCAAAAATTTTTCAAGTTTGCTTAAAACCAGTTAAAAGAGAAAGCCTTAAAAGCATTCAGAGTACATGTTATGTACAAAGGGAGAAAGAAAAGGATGACAGGAGATTTTTCCTCGAAAGAAATGTAAGTGAGAAGACAGTGGATGAAGGAGCATCTTTGAAGTACTAAGGGAAAAGAAAAAAAAAAGAGCTGTCATCTAAAATTCTATACTCACTAAAAATACCTTTCAAAACCAAAGGTGAAATAGTTTTTCAGACATACAAAAGCTAAAAGAATTCATCACCGGCAGCATTGCACTAAAGGAGATATTAAAGGAAATTCTTCAACCACAAGGAAAATTAAAGAAATATAATGAAAATGATGCCGGATGGAATTTTGGATATAAGCAAAAGAATAGGAAGTACATGAGTAAATATAAAATATGTTTTTATAATTACTGTACACATTTCAAAAATTACTGTTTAAAATTTCTATTTTAGGGTTTATAACATAAATAGGAGTAAAATGTATGACAATAATACCACAAATGCTGTGAAAGGAGGAATAGAAGTATACTTCTGAGTTGCTATAATTTATGTAGAATGGTATAACTACTATTCAAAGGTAGAATATGATATTTTAAAGTTATATACTATAAACCTTAAAAAAAAACACAAAAATACCATAGAAAGATTTATATCCAATAACAAAAGAAATAAAATTATGTTCTAAGGTATGATCACTTAATCCAAAAACCAAGGCAGAAAAAAAGGTAAAAATGTGCAAGGAACAGATAGGACAAATAGAAAACAAATAATAGGATAGTAGATTTAAATCAAAACATTTCAGTAATCATGTTATATGCCATTGATTGAATAAAAAAGCAAGAATCAACAATATATTGTTTATGAGAAATCCACTTTAAATATGAAGACACAAATAGGTTAAAAGTGGAAATATAAAAAAAAGATATCCTATGCTTACAAGAATCAAGAGAAATAGAATGTATATATTAATATCAAGCAAAGTATATATCAGAGCATAGAATAATACTAGGATAAAGAAGGTTATTTTCTACTGATACATGGTCATTCCATGAAAATAACATAATGATCCTGAACAGAAGTTCAGAATACATGAAGCCCAAACTGAAAGATGGCAAGAAAAATAAATGAATCAACAATTATAGCAAGAAAGTATTAACGCCCTTCTTTTAATGTTATAGAACAACAGTAAGGATATAGACTTCAAGTGTGCTATCTATCAATATGAACTCATTGCCATTTATAGAACATGTCACACAAAAACATCAAGAATACACATTCTTTTCAAACAGAAAACATTTACCAAGCTAGATCATATTTTGAGCCATAAAACAGATCCCAATAAATTTGAAAGAATGTAATTTATATGACGTACATTCTCTGATCACAATGTATTAAATTAGAAATTAACAACTGACTGATATCTGGAAAATCCCCCCAAATATTTGGAAACTACCTGGCATGCTTCTAAATAACACATGAGACAAATAAGACATTGAAAGGAAAATCAGAAAGTGCTTCTGATTAGAAGGAAATAAAAACAACATAGAAATTTGTGGGATGCAGATAAAGTAGTATTGAGAGAGCACTTATAAATTAAATAAAACTGAAAGCTGATTCTTTAAGATCAATAAAATTAACCTACTTTTAATCAGAATGACCAGGAAAAAAGCAAGATACAAATTACTAGTATCAGTACATGAAGTGACACAGAGTCTACAAATATTAAAAATAATAAAAGAATATAATGAACAACTTTATGCCAATAAATTTGATAATAAATGAAATGGATAAATTTCTTGAAAGATAAAAGTTACTCATGCTTATTCAAGAAGAAATAGATAACTCGAGTAGCTTTTTATCTATTAAAAGCACTACATTTACAGTTAAAAATTTTACTAAAGGAAAAATCCAGGCTCAGAGAACTTTACTTTGAATTCAGCTGTGAATTTGAGAAGTAATACCAATTTTACACAAACTCTTAGAGAATAATAAAGAAGAGGGAGTATTTTCCATTGGCTCTATGAAGCCAACACCACCTTGACACCAAAACAAGACTAAGTCATGACAAGAAAAATAATATTATTTATTAGCATAGGTGCAAATCTTTAAAAACATTTTAGCCTGACTGTACAACATAAATAAAAGATAGTAGAATATGATCAAATGGGGTTTATTGCAGAAATGTAAGTTTAGTGTAACATTTAATTATCAATCAATGCAGTTCATCATATTAACAGACTAAAAAAGAAAAATCTAGTGATCATCTCAATAGATGTAGAAAACTTTTTTGACATATTCAAAGTCAATTCCTGATTTAAAAAAACATTAAATAAAAACAAAAAACAAAAAAACCTCTCATCAAATGAAGAATAGAAGAAATATTTTTCAACCAAATAAAGGTCACCTATAAAAAGCCTACAACTAACCTCATACTTAATGGTGAAAGACCAAATGATACTCTCCTAAGATCAAAAACATGCCACACGCAGTTTCTTTGAATTATAACTGAGGAACTCTTAGCTTATGGAACTTATATCTTTTGTACAGAAAAGTAAGCACCACAGCCCAGGAGAGACTCTATAGCCCAAGGCTATTCACTATGCAAACATCCTTCAAAAGATAGTCCAAAATAAAATGGCAATCAGTGAGTGCCTCTGCTTGCAAAAGTTTAAAAAACATGAAAGACCCATGGAGAATTGTACTCCAAAATAAAACCAAAAAAAAAAAAATAAAGCACTTTATTGGTTGAATTGTGTCCCCAACTCTCAAAATTGTATGTTGAAGCCTTAACCCCCAGTCTCACAGGATGTGACTGTATTTGGAGATAGGGCCTTTACAAAGGTGATTGAGTTAAGGTGAGCTGTTAGGAGAGGCCCTAATCCAGTATGACTGGTGTTATAAGAATAGATGATTAGGACAAAATTAAATAAAAACAAAAAAACAAAAAATCTCTCATCAAATGAGGAATAGAAGAAATATTTTTCAGCCAAATACAGAGAGACACCAGGGGCGCATGTGCACAGAGACAGCCATATGAAGAAACAGTAAGAAAGTGGTTACATCCAAGTCAAGGAGAGCGGCTTCAGAAAACTCAAACCTGTGGACACATTCATGTTGGACGTCTAGCCTCCAGAACCATGAGAAAGGAAATTTCTGTTCTTTAAGCCATCCAATCTTTGGCATTTTCTTATGGAAGCCTTCATAAACTAATACAAGTACCATTTACAAACCTATTAGAATAGATCAAATTAAGGAAAGTAGTTCGGAGTGGAGTTGGCTCCTTATGAAGGAGTAGGAGATTAGAAGAGCTGCTGGACTGATGAATGAAATAAGAATTTGGCCAGCAAAGAAAGAAGAAAAGAATTGTCGAGCAACTTTTAGGGCTCTACTGAAGTTAGATAAAAATAATTTGGGGCCATTAGTATGGTCAATAGATATTTTGTTTAAAAATAGAGCTCTGCTATGAAATACCTGATAAACTGTAAAACTCTCATTTTTCCTGTGCCTCCTATGTCCTTTTCTAGTCCAATTGGATGTCAACTGTGTCATATTAACGACTGGTTGAAGAAGTGAATGCTAATTTTTCACTTCGGGCAAATTGTATCAAGGCTTACCTGCAATAAAAGGGACTGTTATGATACAACATACTCTGAAATCATCACTAAAAACATCAGTATAAAGGATTGCCATGTTATTTGTGCCATCAACACAATAACCCAGAGTAAATGGATATCTGGATTTCTCTAGGACTACAGATTATCAAAACTTATATGGGAGACATTTGAGGGACATAATCTTGAGAGCTGGTGCGTGAAGAATTAAAATATGAACCACGGAGTCCAGGCCAAATTGAGAGGAACACTAACCTAGAAATTACTAAGAGACAAAAGGGAAGTGAAAGGAGGTCTGAGATTTTGTGGAGGAAAACACAAGGGAAGGCAAAGGACAAAGTGCTGGGAAAAGCAGGGGACAGTTAATATTTATTGCATGCTCATTCTAAGGTGGAAAACATTATCAGTATTTTACAGTGGAATGAGCAAAGGTATGGAGAGCTTGGGTAACTTGTGCACAATCGCAGAAGTATGGGGCCAGCATTCACACTTGGACTAATAATATAATCCACGCACTTTCCACTACTCTTCACTGGCTGGTAAGTTAAAAGACAATAGGAGTGAGAATAGAGGAGGGACAGAAGTCAACTGAAGAGATGAAGCTTTAAGTGTTAGATACTTGAGTTCACACACTTATTCCTGAAGATCAGTTTCAAGGTGTGATTGTCCATGCCTTTGCTAGAGAAGAGTGGAGGTCAGCTCACTAGAAGACAGGTGATAAAAAGCCAAAGCTCTGTGTGTGTGACATAGGCCATCTATGTGGAGACTTCAGGTCAGAGTAAAGGGATGTAGTGGGGTGGTGGGGTGTGCGTAGCAAAAGTGAGAGAGAGAGAAGTTTGAGGAATACTCATTCCTCATAGCTGCTGCTTCAAACTAGACAAAATAATTCATACCAGGATTCTATGGTTTTTCTCCCCATTGGATTTTTAAGGAAGACAAAAAAAAAAAGCCTTAAGGGTAGTAATGTCAGATTTTGAGAATTTGCCTCTCTAAATAAGTTCATAGCATTCATGCCACATACATCAAATATTTTATTTTAGTTTGTTTGAGAAGGTGCATGGGACTAAATAGTGTGAGGTAAATATACTTCCTGTTCATTTGACATTTTGATTTGATCTTAAAAGTCATTTGTTCCTGGATTATGACCTCTAATCCTGACCACACTTATGATTTTAACTCTGCAATGAGAAATACTATGAAATATCAGTTAATTAAGCAAACATACCTCTTATTTGGTAGTAAGGAAAGAACAGTTACTAGCCCATCCGAGAAACCTGTTGCTCTCTGTATCATGTAGAATGGGGAAAGTTGTCTTTATCTCCATTAAACTCTGTGGGTGGAGGTGTATCTCAGGGCACATCTGCATAACGGAGGTAACCACACCAGGCACAGGTGTTTTCAGATATCCCGGATCCTTCACAAAGCCTCACTGTTACCAGGTTCCTGAAACGTGGCTGTCATAGAACTCGAGGTATTAGAGAAAAAAATTGAAAATACTATGACTCATACTGTCTGTGTTGCCTGAGTTGCTTAAATTTCACAGTCTATTTATGCTAATAAAAATCCCTGAAAATCCATTTGCATAGCATGCACCCACAAGTCTTTAAAATAGAGAAAAAACTGTCTAATAATGGCTATACATAGATACCCTATTGTTTAATTATTTAGATGACTGCTATTTAATTGCAATTCAAATGCATCATCTTCTAAAAGTTCAATTTTTAAGATAGAAAGGAACTTTTAGTTTAATGAGGTCCAAAAATAAAATTTATTCAATTATCCTGATAAGTGTCTTATCTAATTAGCTGAGTACCAGGAGCTGACACATGAAGAATATTAGCTATTGTTGTATGCCTTGATTTTTTATAATATTTTAGTCCTCACTTGTGTGCCAGGTAAATTATATGTTATCTTATTTTATTTTTACCTCACGGAGGAGGTATTATTATCAACATTTAGAAGATGAGAAAGCTACAGTCCAGAGGGCTAAGTAACTTGTTCACATGGTCAGTAAGTGGTAGAGCTAGGATTTATGTCTGTAACTAAAAATAACCCGTATTCAAATTCAAACATAAATTTGGCATATTTACTGCTTTGTATAATTTTTTATAATAACGATATTTAATATACTAATAACTAACATTTATTAAGTACTTGCCATGTTTCAAGAATTGAATAGAAACCAACTTAATCTTTACAACAATTTTATGACATGGATACCACGTGGAGAAACTGAGGCAGGGGAGCCCTATTGGCAGTCAATGAAAGAGATAGATCTGAACCCAGGTCTGACATATTTCCTTTAACAACTACCCTACCCATTTAGTTCCAGCTTGACTATTATTGAACCCATCCATGTAGAGGTGGCTTCCCCAGGCTTTAATAAGAATAAAGCAGAGGCAGTTATTTTCAAAGTCCCTCTAGTCAGTTTTTAACTGGATTTTATCTTGACAAAGCCAGGGGCGTAGGCTCTTCCTTATTAAGAATTCAACTTAGTATATTATACTCCTTACAGTGCTTCTCGTTCCTCCTCTGTAACCACGACCCCTAACAAATCTCATAATATATTTTAATGCAGCATATCCAGACCAGCTGTACAAATTAGTGGTTAAAACTATAGATTCTGAAGTCTCTCTTGTAGTTGTATATAAATGATTTAATACATATAAAGTATTTAAAACAAGGCCTGAAATATAGTAAGTATACAATTAATATCAGATATTATTATTATTCTATAGTATTCTTAAGATGGAGAGTTGTCTAAAAGAATAGAAATCTAGACGAGGCACTAATGCTACAGTGAGGACCCTTGTGCAAGAATTCAACTATGTGTTTCATGATCCGAGGCATGGGGTTAACATGCAATCTATTTTTACAGGTGTGTGTGTGTGTGCATGTGTGGGTGTGTGCATGTGTGTGTGTGATCACTGATAGTTTTTCTTTGTATTTCCTTCAGTCTAAATGACTTTGCTTTTAAATCTCAAATTCTTTCTTCACTCAACGTTGCCTCCCTCTTTCTCTTTTTAATTATTCCAGTTTAGTTTTCATCTTAACCCAAACCTCAATATAGTTTACTAAAGTAGGAAGAAAAATTAATAAATACCAAAAAGTAGTCAAAATTTTCAGCAATGTTGTTCCCTTTCTGTGCTAAGAAAGGAATCATCTTAATTCTGGTAGTTTCCCTGGAGGAGAGCAAGCATGTGTATCTCTGTCATTTGTGCCCATTTTAACTAATGAAAATCATGTTAAAAGTCAAAGTATGGAGCCACTTTAAAGAAAGATTCCCATAATACATTAATTAGGTAATTCCCCTACCAGAGTCCAAGACAGACTCACTTCTGCTCTTTAGAAGAATCATATATCCCACACGTGACTTTTTCCCTATGACGTTTGTAGAAATTTTTCATTTTGGAAGAGACATTTCCTTCTGGAGTCAACCCTGATTTTCTGACAGATCCTGGTCTTTATCCCATTATAAAGAAATCACAAGGCAATAATACTCTTCACAGTCATTATTATTCATTCTAATATTTTTTTCAACTAAGCTTTTATATATCATTCATCATTAATCCTTATAGGGACTACAGATTGATTATACATAGATTGCATTTCCAGAATCAATTAAGGCAAATATTTTGCACAATAGGTGATTAGAAGCTTATCCTTCCAAGACAGAAGGGAATAAATATATGTCAATCTGCTTAAGGCTCAAGGTCTTCTCACCCCTCATTTGAAGAGAAGTGCCTTTTTGGTTAGCTGCCAAAACTCAGCTGAAAATAATTGTTAGATCTGCTAGGACTCAATTGACTGGGCTTTAGGAAAAGCAAAGACAACATGGATGATACAATATATTTAGAGGATGCTAACATGGCCATTAACGTAGCATAACTAGAAGTAGTGGCCTTCTTAGTACTTCTGTTGTATTATGAAAATGATGCGGTTAGTCTTAGTATGAAGTGCTGTATCAATATACAAGGCAGTCCAATATGGAGATGGCCATGGAACAGGACAAATGGCAGGAGCTAGTGGAAGTTAGGTTAGTGGCACTCGTAGTTTCTAATCACCTGGCTATTGAAAGAAGAATCACCTTCAGGAACTAGAGACAGAATTCAGCCTTTGACTACCAAACCCACTACCAGAGATGGTGGTAGGAACCAAGCAGGTCGGTTGCTAGCCAAACAGTTTGGGCGTTTGGGTAGGGCTCCAGATCCAATAAAAGTTTAAATCCTGAAAAGAAATTCAGGGTACAGAAATTTGGCCCATAAACTGTGGCATATACAATGTGTACCTGATTCTCAGCCTGTTAGGAGTGAGATGTAGCAGGACAAAAGCTAAATCACATCAGTTAGTACTTTGAAACTGCTAATCACAGTGCATCTCAAACTTTAATATATGTATAAGTCACTTGGAGATCTTGTTAAAATGCAGATTCTGATTCTGAGGAAATGTGGGGCCGGGTTCATGTTCTGCATGTCTAACAAATTCCCAGATGATGCTAATACTGATGGCCTGAGGACCACACTTTGAACAACAAGGTTCTGCTTGCCTTGTTTGGGATTTGCCAAGGAATAAGGGTGAGGGTTAGGGGTGAGGGCAACGAGTACTGATTGAAGAAATCAGTGCTTAGATTGCAGAGAAGCTGGGGAACACAGAGGAGTGATGTATAGTCAGTGACTGTGCAGTTAGTAGCAGCCAAGGGACACGGAGTCCTAGGAGGACTATGGGGCCATGCTGCCCTAGCACAGGCATCCTCTGATCCCTTTGGGCAATGACAGTGTCAAAGACAGGGGACAACACAAGCTAGTTTTTTTGTGACTCCTTGGCTAGTATATTATTCTGAGGTGACAAATACTCCTCTGTGGAGGAAGCTGTGATAGAGAACAAATATTAGCAGTTTCTTTTCTGGAAGTCTTCTGTTCTGTTTCTATCTCAGTTATGCCAATCTCCCCTTTTTTGTTGCTCTAGCCAAGTGCATGTCTGGAGGTAAACTATCTTCTTTTTCTTAGTAGCTATTTTGAGTTCAGAGAAGAGAAAACATTCTTCCAGTCTTAAAAACAAACGAACAAACAAACAAAAAAACAGTGACTCATATTATCGCTGCAACAGAAAACAGCTCAGATTGATGAAAACTAACTTCAGTCTTTTCTTTTTTCCTAAAAATATCAGTTTCTTCCATGTTAGAAAAGTCTCCACTTTCTGCCTAAATATGTCAGAAGGATTTCAGTGTCCAGCTCCTACCTACCTAAGTAAAGCAATAACCTAATGAAGAAAAGTTTACAGAATGATAAAATTAAGGCTCCTGCTCTGAAATTGAGCACCACCATTCAAGTGTTTTTAGTCTAGCTAAGCTGAGGTCTAAGCCAGAGAACAGAAATTCTGATTCTAGTCGTCTGGGTATTAGCAGGCATTACTCTCAGAACGAGATGTTTGGTCACTCCCAGAAAATTTCCAGTTACAAAGTCTGATATTATGCTCTAGGAATTTTTGTGCTCCCAGCCACTGTGGGGGATATTCATGAGAACAATCTATACACTTTACATGTCAGTTTATAGCATGCTTCATCTCCTACTATCTCAAAAAATGACAGCTTGATTATAATGTAATTATCTTTTGTCATGAAGCTAGTGCATAATTTTATTTCCAGATGGGTTTATGCTGCTTATATTTAAACTCATTACTGAAAAAAGCAGTCATGGAACAAAATATACATAAATAACCTGAAGGCAGATCGTTATAAATTTCTTTAAAGAGGAGAGTCCTATAAGGTGAGGATTGCAGGGAAAGCACTCCTCGTCTGTCTTATGTCACACATATCCCACTGTTTGAAAGATAAATATCTCCGTTTTAAGAGGACAGAGGCAGTTCTGAGTCAGTGAAGATGTTTCTATGGAAATGAAAAAAAAATATGCAAATACTGCCATAAAGACTGAAAGAGCATGAGAGCATCCCTGCAACAGATAATTTGACCTGGAGGGAGACCACATTACACAAAGACACAGATAAGCCAGCGTCAAGGTCCATTGGAAAGCATGCAGCTCAAACACCATGTTATATAGATGAACAGAAAAAGTAATTATAGTCATCTCAAATAAATTCTTCATGTTTGTGAAGAAATGGTTTATTTCCTATTCTCTACCTTCAGAGTCTATGGTAGATTTAGCCTTCTTGATTCTCACTTTTACTGAAAACTATAGTATCTTTTTAAGCTCTGAAATATTTTATAATTTGATTTATCAAGTGATGATGTTAAGAGATTCTAAAGTTAAGTGGCCCTATACCACCCATCTAATCACATAGCGTTCGAGATGTACTTGATAAGATTGACTCATTTATTTACCACATAATTGTTAAGCCACTGTAATGAAAACAATGTAATCAAAGTTATTGGAAAGATTCATGAAGGAACAAGATATTTATTTATATTTTGTTCCATGACTACTTTTCTAATGAGAACTCTAATGGGAAACATTCTAACTTTGGAAATGCCTCATATTGAGGGTGATGTTTAAATGGAATCTTGAAAGAATTAGCCAAGCTCTGAAAATTAAAGGGAGGGCATACCAGGAGAGATGCTACTATGTTTATGTGTGTAAACACATGCCATTTAGGGATGGCTTCCCTCAGACTTAACTTTTGTTTTCTTTTATTTTTTAAATAAGCTATAAAGCAGACATTTTAAGTTACCAAGAGAATTAGAGACTAGTTCAGTGTTATTCTATTCCCTTTTAGTCTTAATTTTTGACAACATTACCCAAATTCAGATATTAGCACTTTGGCTCCAGCCTTCTACTCAGTATACATCTAACTCTTTTATATATTGGACCAGAAGTGGACCTCCAAACTTTATGAAAAGTAGCTACACAGTTTTCTCAAAACCAGACATGTTCTCCAAAGGGAGAAGTACATTGACCCTTAGTATAACTTCTCTGAGGGCAGGTACGATTGGCAGTGATGACTTTCATACTAATGACATTCACACTAATCCATTGTTTCATTTTGGATAGGAGAAGAAGAGAAAAGAAGAGAAGAGAGGGGGGGGGGGGAGAAGAGAAGAGAAGAGAAACTGAGTTGCCAAGGATGTGGAAAAAAGAGAACCCTGGTACACTGTTGGTGAAACTAAAAATTGGTACAGCCATTATAGAAAACAGAAGTTCATCAAAAAATTAAAAACAGAACTTTCATATGATCTAGCAATCCCACTTCTGGGTATTTATCCAAAGGAACTGAAATCAGGATCTTAAAGAAATATCTGCACTGTCATGTGCAACATGGTGGCATTCACACTAGCAAAGATATGAAAATAACTTAAGTGTCTGTCAATGGATGATAAAGAAAATGAGGTATATACATACAAAATATTATTCAGCCTTTAAAAAAGAAGGATATCCTGTTACTTGCAATGACATGGGTGGACATGGAAGACATTGTGCTAAATAAAATAAGCCAGACACAACAAGACAAATACGGTATGAACTCACTTAAATGTGGAATCTAAATAGTCAAAATCATAACAGCAGAAAGAAAACTGGTGATGACCAGGGAATAGAGGGAGGAGTCAAATGAGTAGGTAATAGTCACAGGTCAGAAAGGTTCAGTTATACAAGATAAATGAGTTCTGGAGATCTGCTACATAGCATTTAGCCTATAGGAAAAATACTGTTTTATACACTTAAAATTTTCTAAAAGGGTAGATATTATGTTGTATTTTTTTATCACAAAATTAATTAACTAATTAATTAAGAGGCAGGAGGAAACTTTGGGAGGTGATGGATATGTCTTTGGTCTTGATTATGATGATAGTTTCACAGATGTATATTTATTCCCAAACTCATTGAGTATATACATTAAATATGTACAGCTTTTTACGTGTCAATCATAACCTCAAAAAAGTAGTTTTTATATAAAATAATAAAATAAAATAAAATTATGACTACAAAAAAATGTGTGTTCTACTACACGGCATAATTTTTTAACAGAGTCTAAATTATATAAAGACTTGAGACTGGAAGTTCTTCAATACAATGTCCAAAGTGTCAGTTCACTTCTGTTCTTCAACTGATTGTATTACATTTGCAATTGTTCCATTTCTAGCTATCACTAGACCAGATGTATTCTTTTTTTCGACTTAGCCCTGGAGTTCTATTTATTACAAGTTATTAAAAATGTTCTCTGACACTTGAAATAAAAACTTAGACATATCTAATGCTGGTTGATAAATTGCATTTGTTACTTTAACTTCAATTAATATTACTGTTAGTACTCATGTAAGGGCCCTGTCCTCAAAGCCAAAGGTGAAAGAAATTATTATATTCAGAAAGTGTATTTGGGTAAAAACTTCAGAAGCCAGATTATCATCCTTAGTTCCAACGAGTTAAGATGGATTGGGACTAGTTACTTTGATGTGGATCACACCGAAAGGAAGCAATCTTATCTGATACTACATAAAAAATTAATTTAGAGTGAGGAGGTCTTATCTTCAGAAATTAAGCCAACCTAGCAATAAAGGTAATATATTATATAAATTTAAAATCCATTAAACCTTTATATGGTAAGTTCCAAGCTCTTAGAATAAAAGCATCCTTAGCTAGAAGCTATGGACACTGGTCTATATCACACTGAATATTATTATTTTAACAATCCCAAGCTGTTCCAACTCATATAAATACCAGCTGCCTCCTTTCATGTTGTTGCCTTGAATAATGGTCTAATATAAGGTTTTACAATGCCATGAAGGGTATTGCACACATTGTTTCCCAAGAAATAGGAAGAATCGAAGGGTAGAATGTTTTAAGAGATCCCTGAAATATCTTCCATCTTGGCTTCCTAGCTTTTTGTCAACTGATAAACTTTTCTTCCCGTGGTATATTAGTTTCCTAGGGCTGACAAATTGAGGGCTTACAAAAACAGAAATGTGTATTCTCACAGTCTGGAAGCTTGAAGTCCAAATCAAGATACTAAGAGGGCCATGTACCTGCTGAAGCTCTTCCTTGCCTCTTCCTGGCTTCTGGTGGTGGTGGTGGCCATTAATTGTTGGTGTTCCTTACCTTAACTTGCAGTTCCACCATTTTAGTCTCTGCTTCTGCCATCAATGACATTCTCCCTGTGTGTTGCTGTCTTCACATGGCATTTTCCTCTTCCTATAAGGATTTCTGTCCTATTGGATTAGGGTTTACCCTAATGACTTTATCCTAACTCAATTACAACTGCAAAGACCCTACTTCTAAATAGGGTCACATTCACAGGTACCTGGAGTTAGGACTTTAATATACTTTTAGGGGGACATAATTTAACTATAACACTTTGGACATAGATAAACTAGGAGAACTTAGGCTATTCCATGTTCAGGATAGTTACAATATGAGACAACAATAATATGAATGATATGCAGTTTTTAATTTTTATGTTGCAAAAATTTTTATATGGCTGTTATTTTGCAATATTTCTGCTAAAGACCAGAGGAAGCCCACTTCCTCATACCCCAAGTGAAAAATAAAATGTTATAATTCAATATGATCATTGTTAATCATTTTGTGTATAAAAAGAAATTACTCAGCCCAAGTTCAATGTAAGCAGATGGGCTCCAAAGTGCTAAATAATAAAAGAACTATTTTTTTTTCTCTTAAAATTGATAATGTCTTCACTGTAAAAATTACTGAAGCAAAAGACACCTCAGTAGCAAAGGGCTGAGAAACTAGTGTGGATAGTCTCTGATTTTTTTTTTTTAACTTAGTGCCTGTATAGAAAATAAGAAGGAGCTAATTAAATGTCTTTCTATTGACTGAGTTTTGGAGTGCTGTCTTCTTTACTCACTCCCTTACATATACGAATAATAATAATAATTACTTTAGAGCCTGGAAAGAGGAAAGCTTTTTCTGATCTTTGGCCAAGAATTTTCCTAAACTATTTTAAAAGGCACAAATATATTATGTGAGAGAACATATTTAAGGAACTACCACATATTCCTCTCTGACTATAGCTTGGGGAGCATGTAGAGAGAAGCAGTAGGCAACATTTTTTAAGCTTTTGCAAAGTAGAATTGTGGGAAATCAGTCAAATGTAATGCTCAAAGAATTGCTACTGATTTTGAATTTCAAATACTTTAGGGGTGAAAGAATATAACAGTGAACAACACCACAAGCAAGAAATGTCACAAAGTGCCACCATGTGAAGCAATTCCACTTTTTTTCATCGAACTCGTCTATAGTTTTAAAAGAACTATATGTTAATGCCTTCATTTCAGGGTACTGGCTTCCCATACCATTTGACAACCATTTTTACATTTAAAATTACAAACATATCTTCATTATATGCTGTAATGCTGAAGGATAACCTGACATACCAAGCTTAAGAAAGAACTTTTAAATTGACCCAATCTGTCCTTAAAAGGCATGGTTGTTTCAGAGACAAGGATGCATCATGTCCCCTGTTGGTATGCTTCATACTATCCTGGGCTATCATACATTCAAAGAAAGACTACTGGGTTGCAGGATCTTAGGAGTTTTTATAGGCATCATGGTATTTTATTGGCATCCAGAGTAAATAAAAAATAACCCAATCAAATCTAAACTGAGGGAGAGGTGCTTAAACAACATTTAATGAGCTATAAAATTTATAGTAAGTTCTTATATCATCTCTCAGAAACCCCATCTCATTTTCCAATCCACTGCTATAATTACCCCAATCCCTATGGCTAAGGTGCTGAAGGGGTAGAGGCATTTGGGGAAAAGAGAGGAAAAGAGAATTTTTCCCTTCATCTCAATGAGTCTAATTTTACTCTAATATTTGAGAATTCTATAATTAGTCCTTGGCATCTTACATCACTGTATCTTATATACTAGATAGAAGAAAACACCTTTATATTAACATTTACTAACAGAGTACTAAAAAGAGGACCAAGGTCTGGACATTTAAGAATTTAACCAAGCAGATATAACTCCAGTAGCTAGACATAGGACAAAATAAAGTCATCGTGCAGGAATATGATCATTCAAAACCATTTTGTCTTGAAGAGTTTAGGTAGGGATTTGTGGATGAGTTGATTTGAAGTTTTCTATTAATGTTCGTTTCCAATTCTACTTATTAAGATTACAGAGCAATAGTAACTTTTTACAAATGTACCTAGATCCGCTGAGCCTTGTTTGTGAATCTCACCAGAATGTAGAGAGACCTCATTAACATCTCTGTGCTTCCTTCCTTTGACCTTCTCTTATGTGTCAAATCTTCCTCTGCCTGCTTCTTATAAGGATACTTGTGTTGGCATTTGAGGTCCACCAAATAATCTCCAACCTCAAAATAATCCAAAATAACCTCCCAATCTCAGAATCCTTAACTTAACCACATCTGTGAAGTCTCTTTTGCTACAGAAGGTAACATTTACAGTTGCAGGGATTCAAACCTGAATAATTTGCGGAGCCATTATTTAGCCTACCATACCACTATTATTACTGAAATTGATAGTGTTACAGAGAAATGATAATTCTATACAAACTAAAAACACGAGTGCAAAATGCATAGTACTTATAATTTATTACAACAGATCAAGAAATTGTTATATTTCAAGGATCTACTAAAGTTACATACACTTAATAAAAAGATGGCTTTAGGATCCTAGCTTTCTCCCACAGAACTCACAAGAGAAAGAATCTTTTACGCTTTCCTATAAATAAATTGAGTCAGACATGTTTTCTGAAAATTAGCAGGAGTTCCCAGGAAGGCCAGAAAATGGTAGCTCACCTTACCTGTTATTGATTCTATATCTGACATGGTCAAACAGTCACATACTCTCTCTCTTCCAAGTTGAAATGTCACAGCAAGATCTATCTGTACCTGAAGTTGCCTTTCAGGGGAAAACGAAAAACATTAGGTTTTTTTCAGACCTAGATGACTCTCCTTAACTTGTCAACACAATCTACAGAAAGAAACATAAAAGTCTCACCTTTGAATTAAAGATTGATGCCAGGCCTCTGTGAATGGCATTTGTTCACAAATTCAGCAATTTGCTCTCCAACCAGCATGTCTTGTTTGTCAGAGATGAAGTTGGATTAAGAAAAATTATTCAGCTCCACAAAAATCAATTTAAAAAACTGTAATTGCAGAAAATTCTGCAAAGTGAATTTCTTCTAAGCATAAGTCATTCAAGATGGTCTTACATAAAGATGCTTATATTTCACACCTTGTTGTGAAAAAAAATCAAAACAAGGAGTGAAACCACCTAGTTCTGAACATCGAAGCAAGTCTGGACAGCTTAGTTCCCCATTGTTTTTAGATTACCATTTAGGTCTAAATTATAAGCTCCAAAATTAGGGATATTGGCATGAGAGATAATAGGAATAATAAAGCCAGTGACGTGTGTGTGTGTGTGTGTCCCCCCCCCCCCCCCCCCCCCCCCCCGAGAGAGAGGGAGAGGGAGAGGTAAATGGGAGGGAGGGAAGTATTATGGGTTAATAAAGAGCGAATGTTTTTTAAAAACTGTTTTCTTTTCAACTGATTTAGTGAATATTATAATTGTGATTAAAGTAGAAAACAAAGCAGGAAATCAGAATTAGCTTCCAAAGTGTTTTGCTTCCAATCTGGGCAACATGATACAGCATAATATTAATACAACTTAACACTAAACAATGCTCTTTTATGAGAATCTCAAATATCTTTGCAAACAAGTGCGACTGTCTTCATTATGTGGGAAGCAAAACACTAGGCAAATAATTTAGTATGTGGCTTATGTGCAGTTGAGTAAGGACTGGGTCCTCACCTTGAGTTTTGGACTAAAGTTAGATCAACACAGAGCATCATCTGGCACTTGTGCTAATCTCTTTTCACAGGGAGATTGGCAGGGCAAGTTCTGTGCAGGGTCACAGGAGCGGTAGAGAGAATTCACCCAAATCCGTGCAACGAGATGAAGGTAGGGAAAAAAGATGCTTCACCTCACATTGTTAAACTGTTACATTTTACTTCTAAAGATTATCCTGCTCTACTTATTATGATTTCAGAAAAGAAAGAACCTTGGGGAAGGAGCTTTACACACTTATCAAAAATTATCATGAGACACAATTAACAAAGAACAGTATTATGTTCTTCCTGTGTAGCATATCCACATAATATCCCAAAGGTTGGGAACAGTGGCACTCAAGGAAGAAAGGTGCTACAACCTGCAGGCTTTGGTTTCTAAACAACTAGTGTCCCCTGAGCTCTGGAATATCCCACTTTACCTCTCCAGGTTGGACATTTATGGCCATAGTTGTATGGAAGGTGGAATGTTCAAGTATTTCTTAAAGGGTCACAAAACAAGAGAAATAGGTGCCGAGCCTCTCACTTGCCCAAAAGCCTGAAGGTTCCACAGAAGTGCCCCTGAATAATGATCAAGTTATCATCTCCAAGTGTGTTATTAAATTGTTAAACTTGACTACAATTACTACAGCTAATAAAGTGCTGGTGCAGAGTACAATAGCAGCAGTAATTGTGTGGCAGAATGATTAAACAGCAGGCTGCAATAATTATTCCAATCCATCTTCAGAGATGGAGGCAAAGCTCTTGCAATCAAATCAATCAATTAGTGAAGAGGAGAGTTGAGGGGGGAAAAATCAATGAAAAACAAGTTTTCACAACAAAGCAATAAATCAATCCCAAATAATTGTACTAAATAATTGTACCGAAAAAAGTGGGGTGATATCAGTTATTGCAATCAAATATCAAAGCAGTGGTTTCATTACCTACTACTTTAGTTCAAACTGGAGGATGATCTGATCTGATTTTTGTCAGACTTTGTGGCATCTAAATAAATACCAAGGACTCAATTTATATTTTTAAGAATAATGTTATAGCAGGATATCTCTTTTGTCACTAAGTCCTAGGTCCTGTCACTTTCCTCTTCCAGAACACCCAAACAACCATGGATAATAGTTTTTATGGCCACCCTAGAAGAAAACCCAAAGCAGTCCTTGAGTGGTTCTTTGTAGAGTATTTTGCAATGTCCAAAGTACTTTTGCCAATGTTAGCTGAAGTTTCCTTTCTCAGCAAGTGTCAAGTGAACTGACAGAGAATAGATATTTTTAATTCATCTATTTTACAGTGAGACATACTGAGGTTTAGATAAGTGACTTTCCCAGGGTCATGTGGGGTGAAGCAAATAGAGACAGGGCTATGTGTCTTCCTACCTCAGACACTCTCAGCTATCTGAATTACTGAAGTTCAGGGGAAAAGACTTCAGGAAACCCCCTATGTCTCTTTTTCCCTGCAGGTAGATATAAGAAACTGAAGTCATGAGGCAGAAACTGGGAGTGGGTGCAGGGAGCACTTAGTCAAAGTCTATGAGGTGTAGGTTCACCCCTGGGTAAGCTATAAGGGTCTTAAAATGACACCTCTTGGGGTTGCTCTACATGTGACTAGAGCCTCAAAGTTTCAGTCAGTTGTAGGCTTCTGCTTCGCAGACTGCCCTAGAAGTGATCGTGACAGAATCTGAGTTGGTTCTGTTTTACTGTTCATGAACAACATCTGTATATACCACTGGTCGAGCACTTAGAATGCGCCAGGCACTACGTTAAGTGTATCACATAAATTATCTCAAGTTAACTCCCCAAACTATACCCACAGTGGGTACTATCATTCCTTTTTACAGATTAAAAACAACAACAACAACAACTCAAACTCAGAAAAATTAATTTGTACAAAGTCACAGAACAATTAAGGGGTGGAGCCAGGCCTCCCACTTAAATTTCTGACTCTGTTCTGACCTGCTTCTCACTCGGCACTATGCTGCCAACATTTTGGTTGCAAATGTTGAGTTAGTTGTACTTAATCTAAAAAATATTAACATTTCCCATTGGTTTCACCTTGCAAACATTTCAAAAGACTATTCATTTTGATCTAATTTTTCAAACAAACTTGAAATTAATGGGTATAGAAAAGGTGAATCAAAATTTCTCTCAGGCAGTTTATAAAGCCAACACATAGTTTAAAAAATCGAAGTAATTAAATGATAGCAGAAAGGTGATCATTTCAAGACCACTGCCAAGTCCAGTGATTTGCTAGGACTCACAGGATTCAGCATATAGCCGTATTTGCAGCTATGACTTATTACAGTAAAAGGATACAAAACAAAAATTAGAAAAGGGAAAAGAAAGTTCAGAGAAAACCAGGTTCAAGCTTCTGAGAATTCTCTCCTAATGCAGTATTACACAATTCTTCCAACAGCAAACTGTGAAAACACATGTGAAGTGCTATCTATCAGGGTAGCTCATTAGAAATTCAGCGTCCAAGGTTTTTACCAGGGGCTGATCACGCAGGCACTCTCTCCTGAGCATGTACCAAATTCCAGACTCCCGGAAGGCATACAGCCATTCGATATAAACCACACCATTTCCATAAACGTTTTAGTATAGTAAGTCTTTCTTATCAGAAAATTATGAAAATCTTCCAAAATCTCAGTTTGTAGTCTCTACCCAAGGGCCAAACTTATAAGCAGGTCTTTCACAGGACAACAGACTTGGGCCTCCTACGCTAACTTTTTTCCACACAGTTAGATTTATCATGTCTTTTTATTTTGTTTATTTCCTCTCTGTCCTTTCCTCCCTTTGTTCCCTCCCTCTATTCACAGAACTGAAAATCAAGACTCCTGTAACCCATTTTAGCTAAGGCCATAAGGGTGCTCATTTTCATCTCCTGGTTAACTTGCTGGCTTTCTTACAAATGTATGATCATCCTTCATTCTGAGAATCAAGCTCTCTGGGGTCTCAGCCTCATGTTGTTGTTGTTGTTGCTGTTGTTGTTGTTGTTGTGTTGTTGTTGTTTTTTAATAATGATATTGTTCAGGCTTTGAGGAATCCTGTTCTGGAGCTTCTCACCTAGTTATCTCTCTGTATGGGAAGAACTATTTGTATCTGCCTTTGAATGTCCATAGGACTTACTGTCCATTCCACAGTGAGTTCCCAGGAACTTAGCACTGCTTATGGTGGGAGTCTAGATGCACATTTTCTCTTGCAAAACTATTAGGCCCTTCCTTGTAAGGCTCTTCACAGAAGCACTAGGTGGCAGCTCTGAATTAGCTGTTTAAAGCACAAAGAAGCAAAAAATGTTGTCTCTAAGGAGGAACAGATAATATGAAGAGATAGCACAGCCTAGGGGTCAAGGAAGAATAAGAGAAAGCAGTTTAAAGAAAGAGAAGAAAAGAGAGTCAAAGGCAGCCTCTGTTTAGGGTGACCTCAGGGTGGGAAAGAGGCTGAGCTGAAATGGTGATAAAGCCCAAAGTCATGAGAGAGGGAGGGGTCAGGGAGAATTGTATGGTCAACTATAATTTGTGAGGCATTAAAAAAAAAAAACTAACATTACTTTACAACTCTGCCTTCACTCGATATTTCACATGTTCAATCAGTCTGATTATCCTTTGTAGGAGGAATAAATGATCCTCTAAGGTGGTATCTACATATAAACCTGTTAATACCACCACCCTACACACATACTAACCAATTAGTAAACAATTGTTTGAACTGAACAATATTTTTATTCATCGTCAATCCACTTTGTTTTGTGTATATCTACTCTATAGGTACCGAAAAACAAATCACAGATTGTTTTTGTTTTTGTGTTTCATGAGGAGGATTTGCTACTTAATCCATGAAAAACAAATCATTATGTATTCATCTCTGCCCCCTTATGCTCTCCTTCCCTTCTCAGGATCTGTCCCTTTCACCTCCGACATCCTACCCTTTTTATTCCTCTTTCCCCTTCCCTTGAGTCCAAAGCTGCTACGGAACCTAGGGACTTCTGCTTCCTCCTTTTTTTCCAACCATGTTCCACATCTCCAAGTCTTTGAAATCAATTGCATATCTTCATTAGCTTCTGTAGCCTATGTCCTTGTAGAGAACATTCTGTTCCAAACATGGCTAGGAGCCTCTGTGAAATCAGGCAAATGTCCACTCAGCTGTGTCATCCATCTTGGATGATTGTCTTTAATGTGCCAGGTTATGAAAAGATGAGCATTTTAAAATTTAAATTGGTGTTGTCATGCAAAACCATATTTAAAGATCTTCCTGTTGGTTACACTATAAAAGAGCATTCAGAAACAAAAAGCTAGGAGCCAAGAGCAGACACAAAGTTTGCTGAAAACTCCTGAACTAGCTCAAGGGGACAGGTAGGAGGTTTTAGAAACTATATGCAAAATAATAACCATCCCAGCGAGAAACCTAAAAGAAGGACTCATAAAGTAACCAGACTTTCTCCTGTTCTTTGGTAGTGAGCTTACTGTATTACAATGATTCTTTTTTAGTGCAGTTTGGAGGAAGAGAGACAGAAATAAAGAAGGGAAGAGCCAGTATCTTGATGTCTGTACACAAAGGGAAATGGAGTTGCCTCATTCTGATAAGGAAGGTGCTAAATGAAGACAGCTGCAGGACCTTTTTAAACTCAGAGACACATTTAGCCCAGAAAGGGCTGAAGCAAGCCAGTTATTTGGAACGGGCAGTGCCAACCTAGGCCATGCATTCTGTGTCCTCTCCACTGCTCAGCTACGTTGTTCCCCAAAGTTTCTGTGGCTAAGAAAAAAAGGAAAGTCACATTGTATCTCGGGATCAGATAACAAACAACAAAAACTATTAATTCCATCAACTCAAGATACAAGTACTAAGGCCTCCTTATAGAATATCTGTTTATTAAATTTTAAAGATAAATATTATGAAATAGCAAAATTTAAGCAGGTAGTATGCGTTAATTTATATTCCCAATTAGCAGTGACAAAATTCTAAACTTAGCAGGTTATCAGAATCACTGGGAAGTTTTAACAAATAGAGATTCCTGGGCTCACCGCAAGAGATTTCTATCTAGTAGGTCTCACAGCTCTGTGTTTTTTAAAAATTCACACTATTGATTTTAATGTTAAATCAGATTTGACATTCTCAGACCTGAATATCACTATTAGTAGTCCAAATTACCAGAATTTCAGATATAGTTTACAACAGAGTTTCTCAAATTAATATGTATATCAGTCATCTAGGGATCTTGTTAAAATGTAGGTTCTGGTTAGCATCATGGGGTAGAGAGAGAGACTACATTTTTAGCAAGCTTCCAGGAGAGGCTGGTATTGCTAGTCTGTAACTATACTTTGAGGGCAGCTGTAATAAACTAATCCCCAAATTTTCAATGGCTGGAAACACTAAATGTTTATTTCTCACTCACAGAAAGCTGAGTGTGGATAGGCTAGCTTTCTTCAACCTCATAGCTATGTCACTTGGAACTTTTGGTCCCCAAAGTTAGCAGAATACGAGATGAAAGGGATAGAGGTGTCCCCATAGTTTTAAATGTCTTGATTTGGAAGCAACACATGACATAGGCAGGCATATGGCCCCAATTTAACTGCAAAGGAGGCTGAGAAATGCAGAGAAGCACATAGAAATTGGTGAGCATTAGTGGCCTCTGCCAAACGATCTAATGTTGGACTAGAATAAACTAACAAATTTCAGTATCTATTGGATAGTGCTTAGTTTTATCTTTATTGCCTTGTTTTAATCTAAATTACCTTATCCAAAGCCCAGGAAATAGCATGATAATATGTTCATTATTGCATTGTACATAAAATTATATTGTGTTTAATTATAACATCTGCATTTAGTAACATTTTTATATGAAATAGAAAGCACTCCTCCTACCCAGAAAGTAGGGGGGAGGTGGAAGGGAGGAGGTAGATGGCATAAAAGGGGTCAAATAGGGGGGGGGGGGGAAGAATTAAAAATAAATAAATTAAAAATTATTTTAAAGGGCGAAAAGAAAAAAAAAACCATCAGATTTCCAATCAGTGTATCATGGGGATAATCTCAGGCTTGTAAAAAGACCTGTGAACACAGAGAACAGGTAAGTGGCATCATCAAATGCAACACGATTCTCTGCAACTCCTCTGTTCATCCTGGATCCTTCTACTTTCTTGTATACTTACCTGCTTCCATTCTCTTTTGGCAACCAATATGCAGGAACTTCTTTCTAGCTTTCCAGCCATAGGTAAGTAACTTAATTTTGCTGAATTTCAGTATCTTCGTATGTAAAGTGGAAATAAAAAAAAAACAAAAACAATGCCTCATAGAGTTGTCATAATGACAAAATAATCAATAAATACTCTCCTCTTAGAAACAGATTATGAAGAAAATTATAAAGAATTAAAAGAAAGAGAAAAGATTGATTTGAGTATATTGAGGGGAAGCTACTCTGAATTTTATTAAGTATTGGTTTCATGAGCCAATGTTTGTAAGTATGAATATTCAAAGGTAGGAAATGTTGAGACAATTGTGAAAACTACCTGGAGATCGTGGAGCCAGGAAGATCCTCAATGGTGAATGAAACATCAGTCCTAATGGAATAGACAATCTCTCAGTGCCCCTTCTGTAGTAAGACTCTATATTAAGTACAGTAGTTTTATTACATGTTCTCATTTTTAGCCTCAAAGCTTGAGATTATTTTTATACAAGCATAGTGCCTCTTCTTGTTTTTTTTTTTTTTTCTCCAAAGCTTTTAATAACAGCTCTGCAGGAAGTTGATTCTCAATATATATTTATTGATTATAATAAGCTATGCTATTTTGGATGAACATTCTATTTAATTTCTCTGTTAAAAGTTAATTTTTAACTTTGGGGAGGTCATAGAATACCAAGAATTTTTTTAAAAAACTGTATATCCCACTTCCCTAGAAAAATTAAAATTATCTGTACATATAAATTTTTATATATAATTTCAGGAGATTCATAAACCTCTAATGCCATGTATGATTCCCTAACCCATAGTAATAACCACATATTAAATTTCTAAAATCTACCAATAAATGCAACTGACATATAGGAATAAAGCAAGTAATCCCAAAAAGCACATGGAATGACTATAAAGGCTAGAGAAATCCCATGAAAATAGGCTACCTCTATTACTTTCCAAGAATTGGTTCCTGATACACTTTCTCTAAGATGATAGATTCACTGTTTCCATCACCTCTTCTGTGAAGCCTTCCCTGATACTACCAAATAAAGTTCATCTTTTTCTCATTCTATATCCCCTACAAGAGTGTCAGCATCGTGGGGGTAATAGCTTATCTATTTCTACACCATCAGCATATAGTCCAGTAGATGGTACATAGTGAGCATTGAGTATTTATTTAACTATGCTGAATGGTAAGCCACTTCGATCTATTCTTTTTTGTATTGAATGCAATTCCACAGCCCATAAGAAGCAGAATAAGCAGAAAATTTCTGACATATCACTCACCAGTCCCTCTCCTCCCAGATCATGCTTGACTCAGAGTGGGACAAATATTAATCAAATTAAATTAAATTTCATTCAATATACTTGTCAGTTGCTCTGACAAAGCAGTTATTAAGGTATTCTGAAACAAAGGATGGATTATTTAAATGTATATTAAAATTAGAGTGAACAGAAAGAAGTGAGCAACATTATACAGAGAGTAAAACCTAGTTACGTCCAGTCAGACCCAATTGAAGGCATGTGGCTGTTTCCATTCCTATAGAAAGCTTGGAATAAAGTTGTGTTTGGCATGGGAGTGCCAGTACTGGTCTCAGAACGTGAATAATCGGGAATCAGAAAGGGAAGCAGATTGCTGGATTTAGAGTCAAATGATCAGAAAAAAAATACAAAACACCAAGTTAAATTTGCATTTTAGGTTTATAACAAATACATTTTTAGTATAAGTATGTCTGAAATATTGCCTAGAATATATTTATACAATTTTTTTCACTTGAAATTAAAATTTAACTGGGCATCCTCTATTTTTATTTGCATAACCTGGCAACCCTAATTTAGTGACCAATATTTCATAATATTTCATAGCAAAAAATAGCAAAAAAAAAAAAGAAGAAAAAAAGAAAAAATCCATGCAACATTACTATCTTCAGTCCTTTTCTATAAGAAACATTTTTTAATAAATTAAATTTGCATTTTTATTTACCATGTTCCAAAGACATTACTTTTATTTCTAAGTAATTGGGTCTTCCTGATGGCAACCTGTAACTCCCCAAATCTTTTACATTTGTGGTAATGGCATTCATAGGAAACATGAGATTCTCAGCAGTTCTGTTTTTGTTTTTTCATCCTAATGTGTAGTTTATGAGGAAGAGTGGCTTGTGCCATGTATTCTTGGCTGTTGCTTCTGAGCTTTCCTCCTTGCTGGCATGTGTTGTGAGAGGAGACCAGCTGTCATCCTGCAGTGTCAGGTTGTGGGGCTATCCCTGTCGGGACGGGTAGACAGTCCCCTCCCTAAAAGAGGAAAGGCCCCCAGAGGACAGCAAAGGCCGACACCTGTTGAGTTTTGATAGTGTTCCAAAGTGAAGTCAAAAGGCCTTGCCTTGCTATTTATATAGGAAAAGGACCAAGGGGCCTTAAAATCTTGAGACAGCTGATCAAGCCAGAGCATAGTCACATCTTGGTGAAAGGAACAGATGTGCCTTCTGATGAGCTATGAATAGGATCAACCTGGGAGTTCTTCTCAAAATGATGAATGCAGAGCATCAGCACATGTGTCAACTCTCCATGGGTCATTGCATGGATTTCTCTCTGGTTTTTTGGTTTCCATATGAACCAAATATTTTGAGTTTACTTTGCCTCAGTGTGTTGGACAATATGATTTAGTAGTGTTTCATTCTAAATTTGAATGTTATCCCTAGATTATTAATCTCTT
>KE748199.1:0-13729 GCA_000465285.1 Eidolon helvum | reverse complement strand
CTTTCCCTGACAGTGGTGGTAGTCTTAGTGATGTTTTGAGAAAACAAACAAAGGTCAAAAAACACATGAGAGTTGAGTGACTAAAATTATATTTTAGTAAAATATATGTGGAGCAGTTTAATCAATTTTTGTCAATACCTGCTTATCTGTTCCAAATATGATTAATACTATCTTAAGACCAATGTGTCTTGTAGATGGCCTAGGGAAATTCTTAGACTTAGAAATAACTAGGACTTTCCCATTGTTGAGAATCCTCAGAGCATAAAGTCAGGGTCATATGTGCTTCAAAGCAGAATCTGGTATCAGTAAGATGAAGGTTTCAAACTGCATTGAGAGTCATTGGAATTGAATTGTACTCAATGGCTTTGAAACATACAGAAGAGCAATTGGTTTCATTCTACTCTAGAAGGATCATATCATGGCCTTTTGTGAATAGCTTTTCAACTTTATTTCCCAATCTTTCATGGCATATAACTGATATTATTACATGTCTTTACTCCATATTCCTTATCATTGTCACTGCTTTGAAATCATACCTACCACCACCATAAACATTTCCCACAATGTTTTTACTTGGAAAACTCTATTTCTCAAAGCATACTTCAAATATCACTTTTTTAATGTACCCATGGGCCTTGGATCTAGCCTGTAGGAGTCCTGACCATGAGATGGGCTGGTGTTCAGGGACAGGTGTTGTATTAGTTAAGGTAGCCTGAGGCAGTACAGGTGTGTAGATAATCAAAAGGGTTGAAAGGAGTACAGATTAATCTAAAGTTGAAATAGGGGCGATAACTCACAACCATGTCAAATAGCAAAGGAAGACCAGAATAAGTTGTAAGATTGATAAATAAGACCAGATGGAATTAGTTTTGAAAGGTGAGTGATTCATGTCTGAAATTGTGAATCAGTGTTGGCACATCCTTTTTGTATGTAGAGCCAACTTGAGATGGCAAAGTCTTCCTTAACCAATCACACTTTGTTGTTTCATATGTTGATTTTGTCTTCTCTCTGATGTTATCATCTTCTAGATCCAGAGTCTTTGTTTTATCTATATTATCACAATATATACCATAATACAAGGCATGTAGTAAGTGTTCCATGAGTGTTTGCTGATTGATTCATTGCCAATGAATCTGCAACTTTTTCAAGGAGACAGTGTAGACTTCTGATTTCTCCTTTAGGCAGTTTTTGTTTTTTACCTGTGCTATCAAGCTATGGTGATGACTGGCTCCCAAAGAGTCTATGTCCATGGAAATGTTGGGTATTGCATTTTATAGACTCATTATGCCTTCTGCTCACAAGGCTAAGAATATGCTTTATCATCAAAATAGTGAAATCAATTTTACATTTTTCTTTGCCTCATATTAGATGTATGTACATGCAAAACCAATTTCAAGGAAGTATGAAACACAAACTAAATAGAACTGTGATTCTTACATCAACATCTGTTGATTAGGATAAAACCAAGTTCACTTACAATTGAAGGAATTGTTGATAGAGTAAATATGTATGAAATTACTGTTAATGGTTAAGACATGGAAAGTTGAAAATAAAGATAACAAATTCTATATCTTTATTCTGGCGGGAGAAAGAAGAGAATGAGTTATAAACTATGAGAAACTAATGTTTTATTTCTTCCATGAGCTATCCTCACCTCTTTCCATGTCTCTTCTCTAATTTACTGCCAATTTTCCAAAGGCCCAAGACAGCAAAATTCCAATTTAGTGGAATCAGGATTGTTCTTGATTTTCTGTGCCTTAGGAAATCTTCCAGTACCTAGTGCTACTCAGAGCATGTTCCTAAGATCAACAGCATGGCATCACCTGGGAGCTTGTTTAAAGATACAAAATCTCAGGTCCTACCCCAGACCTACTAAAAAAGTATCTGTATTTTCACCAGATCCTCAGGCAATTTATATGCATTTATTAAATTTTGAGAAACTCTGACATCGGGTAAACAACACATGGAGCATCAGCTTTCAAGAGAATGTGCACTAATTTGCAAAAGCCAAGATACACAAACGACCCAAGTGTATCAACAGATGAATGGATAAAGAAAATGTGATATATAAATACGATGAAATATTCAGCCTAAAAATGAAGGAAATCCTGCCATTTTGTGACAACATGAATGAACCTGGAGAACTTTATGCTAAGTGAAATAAGCTAGTCACAGAAGAATAAACACTACATGATTTCACTTACATGAGTTACCTAAAACAGTCAGACTCATAGGAGCAGAGAATACAATAGTGTTTTCCAGGGGCTAGGAGTGGGGGAAATGCTGAATTGGAATTTAATAAATACAAAGTCTTAGTTATGCTAAATGAATAAGTTCTAGAGATTTGCTGTGCAGTGCAATGCCTATAGCTAACAACACAATATTATGCACTTCAAAAATTTGTTAAAAGGGTAGATTTCATACTAAATGTTCCTAACACACACACACACACACCCCCCCCCCCACACACACACACACACATCAGGATTCAGTTGAAGTGAGGGAGACACTTGCTCTGGGCACGAAATTTTAGGGCATGCCAAAAAACACAGTCATCAAGATAATAAATATTTTAATGCAACATATTTAAAAAATCGAAATTAGTGCAAAAGTAAACCTCACGATGAACAGAACAGAAAACTTTAAATGGAGAAAGAATCCATTTTATTGATTTATTCCCTTTGCCTCAGGCTCCAAGGTAGCTCCACACGGCGTGGCCCTGTAACTGCTCCTGTCTTTATTTAAAACTTAGATATTTTATTTATTATGGATTCTCGTATCAATTTTGATTTTTAAAACATTGCATTAAGATGATAAAGATCAAAATGATCTTGATGACTGTGATTTTTGGACACCCCTTCAGTGTTGTGTCAGTTCCGAACCTGCAGACACAGGTGTCAGACAGACAGACATAAGTACACACAGACACATAGGTGTGTGCACGCACACACACCCTTTCTATGGTTCACAAAGAATAGAGTCTTCTTGGCCTAAAAGCTTAAGTCATCCACTACTTTGTCACCCTTTCTTGTGCTCTGGGGGGTGCCACCTCGCAAAGCACTTCTCTGGGCTTTGTTTTCTTTATGTTGATATCATGTTTTCAACCCATGTACAAATCGCGCTCTGACTCTCAGGTAGGAATCTCTGTTGATGGAAACATTTCCCAGCTCTTCTGTTGAAAACTCACTTTTTAGCCATCTGCACAGTGGGGATCCCCTGGGGCCTCAAGCTTAACAAGCCCCCACACAAGCTCATGACCCCACTGCCCCAAGCCTCCAGCATAGTTAAATCCTTCACTGTTCACACATTTACCCAAATTAGAAACCTGGGGTTCGCCTTTCCTGCTCCCCTTCCCCATTAAGCCCTTTCTCATCTGCTTTTGCAGGATCTCTGATTCCTACATCTTTCCCGTCCCCAGTGCCACTGAGCCATTCAAGCATGCCCATCTGCACTCCCCCTGCCAGGCCTGAGCCCCTGTGCTCCCCCTGCCAGGCCTGCACCCCTGTCCTCCCCCTGCCAGGCTGCCCTTCTCTTTGCAGCCAGAGGGGCTTCTGTAAGAGCCCGCTTGGAAGAGCCCCTGGTACTGGCTGACGCTCCCTGTGCCATGATTGTTGCAGGGGTGGTTGAGCTGTTCATGTTTATTGAATGTCTTCGTACGGCTGGCTCTAATTTACAGCAGAGAATGCACCGAAGGCTTGTCTGTTCTCATCTCCCAACCCCTGCCTCCATGTACCGCACTCACCATCTCTGGAGCATCGTTGTCCTGTTCGGAGTGATGAAGATCATCCAGCATTCTGCTCTCTTGGCCCTAGTTAGCCACCCTCCGTGTAGCACTCCAATGATTGGAACTGGACTTCACGCCACTGTTCCCTGAAGCCGATCCATTTCTATTTGACCCTGTTTGGCTTGCTACAATTACATGTTAGGGAGCAGGCCTAGCAGGAAGAGAGCAGTAAAGGAAGGTATTAAGAATGCTGTGTCCAAGAGAATTTGTCAGAGCCAAGACTAGAGCTGGGTTTTTCTCAGAGGCTTTAAAGGACGCCCTAGTCAAGAATTAAATAGAACCGAGAACAGATCTGGGGATAGATGGAAGCTGAAGTCTCAGTCTTTAGAACAGGAAGCTGGAGAGTGGCTGACTGAAATGGGTCATACATAGGTGTAAGAGCCAGAATGGAGCCAGGAGATCAAAAGTGGCCTTCAAGGAGCATTGGGGTGATCATCCGGGCTGAGGAGGTCACAGCTTTTGTCTACTGTCTGGGCCAGTTTCAGGCTAGCTCTGTCCAATGTCTGGGAGTAGGACATCTCAGTCATGATCCAAGGCTGTCGAAGTCCATTGATTAGAGCCAGAAGGAGGGATATGCCATGGCCTGGGCAGCTAATCTGATACCTATACCCTCGGGCCATCGATTTCCTGAGAGTATCTTCCTTGCACACTTTCAAGACTCATTTTTCATAAAATATTGCCTACTAGAATGGCTCCAGAAACTTCTCTTGGGAAGGAAGGATTTGAATGACTTGACATATTGTGTTCTGCTCTTTGTGTAAGTCCATAGAGTTAGATGAAAGGTAAAGTTGAAGTTATAATAACGCTGCTTTTAACACAT
Source organism: Eidolon helvum (assembly GCA_000465285.1). Taxonomy (NCBI): domain Eukaryota; kingdom Metazoa; phylum Chordata; class Mammalia; order Chiroptera; family Pteropodidae; genus Eidolon; species Eidolon helvum. The sequence goes on along the minus strand of KE748199.1, from coordinate 9,125 downwards.
TTTGTTACTCTCTATATTACGATAGACCAAGAACCGAATGTCAGCTCCCCGAACATAACCATACATCACACACATTTCTACATGTGGGATTAGTCCTGAAAGATGAAAAAGGAGAAAATGCTGATCGTATGTAACACATTTAAGCACCAAAGTTGTTTCTCTTCCTTACAACTCTGTTAATTGCATGATAAATGATCTATTGACATCAGAAGGAGCAAGGGTTTCAGAGGTGAGCAAAATGGACTGTGCGCAGTATGAATGGTGACCTGAACTTGATCCCCTCTTGAAGATGGGAATATGAACCCTAAAGCCCTGACCCCAGTGCACTGAGAGATGCTTAGAACACTTGTATGGACAGTCCAGTATCTTCCTCTAGAAGAGATCAGTGGGCTCGACGTTTCTTGTATAGTAGGAAAGCCTCTTCATGGGCTTACAGGAGTGTTATTTGGCATGGCAGTGGAGATCATGCAAGGAAAAAAGGAAATGGCCAGACACAGAGAAAGACACTCAAATTCTGGGATAGGAGAGGCTGTCCATCTGGCTCCTAATTGCATCCCAGGACCCAGCAGAGCACTTGGCACACAGTAGGTGTTTAGCAAATATTTGTTGACTGAACGGGTGAGAATACTTTACCAGCCTTGTAAAACTAGGTATATTTAATCATGTAAGACTCAGTTTAATCACAGATAAAATAGGGACATTAACACTTGTCCTGCCTTCATTACAGATTGTTGTCAGAAAATGCGTTTATACCATGCACAAATGTAACTTATTATAATTTAGACTTCCTCCATAAAAGCAGTACACTGGCTTTATGACAATCATAAAAATGCAGATGTCAGAGGGGAAAAATTGTCCAAGAACAGGACAATAAAACCTTGATTAACCAGAATGCTCAGAGAATGAGGTGTTCTAGTTAACTGAATCACTATTTAAGTGGGAGATAAACAGAAAAACCTTTGTTTCAACCCACAATGAATCTATAATTCCTTTGCCCTAGGAAGAACAAACTGATCAAAGTGGGATGACATTTCATTAACAATTAAGGATAGTGCCGCATCTTTTGGTCATTGTTCCGAACGCCATTTCTTCTTTAGCTATAATAGTCACTGACCACAGGACACAGCTGAGACACGCTTCTGTCAGTCCATGGGAAGGCTTGGGCATGATGCATTAGAGGTATTAGAGATGCAAGGCATTGGGGAAGGCAGAACTAGGCAGAGCAGAATATTCTCACCGTGAAGTAGCTCTTATACCACATCAGGGCATCCCACACTTAAAATCCAAAGAGCATCATTGCTGTTTTATTCTAGCTTTTGGTCAGAAAGCATTCTTTTGGATGTCTATCATAGGCAAGGCATTGGCTTAGATTCATGACTTTGTAGGGGAGACATGTCAATGTGATACTATAGGGCAGATCACAAGATGCCAGGTGAGCACAGAAGCAGAGCTTCTGGCAGGGGAGGTCAGAAAGCATTCTTTTGGATGCCTATCATATGCAAGGCGTTGGCTTAGATTCATGACTTTGTAGGGGAGACATGTCAACGTGATACTATAGGGCAGATCACAAGATGCCAGGTGAGCACAGAAGCAGGGCTTCTGGCAGGGAAGAAGAGATAAACCTTTCAAAAGCTGAATGATCCTCAGGTGGCCCAGGACAGCATGGCTCTGGGTGATTGGCTGGGTTCCAGAGTAAAGGCCACATTTAGAACCAGTCGCTCTGGGGTTTAGAGAAGGGCTCTGAGCCCTGGGTGGTAGGAAAGTTGTGGACAGGGAAGCCAAGACACACACAGCATTCTCTAGATTTGGCTGGGGACATGGTGACCAGATTTGGCCAAGCACCTCAGATACCAAGACCCCCGACTCTGCTCAACATCATGTTCATTCATTCCATCATTCATATGACAATTTAAATCTTGAACTTCTGCTGTCTCCTTTGTGATTTGGAGACAATAATATAAGAAGCACATATTGTGTCCGGCACATAGCAGATACGCAGTGGTAGTTGGATACCAAACAGGTTTTTGTTTTTATTTACAACCGTCTTCCTTTTTCTTTTCTTGAAGCTCTTTTTCCTCCCTGTCTCAGCCTCTAAGGACGATTACTTGTTGCCTTATGGCCAGAGGCTCTTTTGAAGCGTTCGTATATGGTACATTCTCTTCTTCTCACGTGTTAGAAACCAGAGGGGAACAAGGAAGTGAGAGCAATTATGAGATATGCCTATGACAAGCTTTTGTTAATAACACTATAAAAGCTTAACTTGACTTTTAAAAATCATCTTAGAAAGGATATAAATGCCTGAATCTAGCATATTCTTAACGAACTTCTATTATCAGGGCAAGTATTTTGAAAGAGATTCCCCAAATTGTGAAAATTTTTAAAGATGTGTGTGTGTATGAAGTTGTCACTATGCAAACTTTAGAGTGAAGAGAGACACTTCTACTCTCATAGGCCATTCTAATGGGGGCCTTATTTGTTTCTCGGTTTCTAACATCCAACCCTCCTCCAACATTTCTACTGGCATTTCAATCTTCCAATCTTTGGGAGAAAGCCCTTTGGTATGCGGGTTGTCATAAGAGCAATTCTAAGACTGTACCTCACATTATAAAATCAAAGAGTCCAGATTCTTCCTTTCTACTGTTTATTGTCAGGTTCAAGAGCCAAACATGAGACCTAAAGGCCAAGCATGTGACCTTAGGGCCAGGGACATGACCTAAACTGGACCAGCCAGAAGCTATTTCTGAGACTTCGAATATTCAATAAATAATACAATAGAAAAGAAAATATTTTAAAGTCGGGTTTGTGGTTGAGCTAGCAAAGATGCCCAGTATTTGGTGGCCCCAGACATATAACTCTTACCACCTGGCCCTTAGCGCTCCCCTGGTTCCTGCCATTGCCCAAATATATTTCTTCAGCATCCCTTTGATCTTAAGAATTCTCCTGATTTCCTTTCAAAAATGCTTTGTTTCTGCTTCGATTAGTACTAGTCAGACTGATATGACATTACTATTGAGGGATTTCACAGGTGATAAGGAAAAAATCAGGCGGAGGGGTTAATCTTTTCTTCTTTCAGATCTCTCTTAAAACAACAATTCTCAAACCCTCCTGGACTGTATCAACTCAGTGATTTGGTTGAAGAAGGTGAAGAGGTTGCGCAGGGTTTCAGGATGTGAGTCAGCGGGAATGCTGGTTAGTGAGAACTCTGGAATCCACCGCCACCCATGTTTTATCTGTTTTCTGAAATGCTCCACCTCTGAAGAGATAGGGCTTCCAGGCAATTAGTGGGAATCTTTGCATTGGCTTTATTGACCTTTTAATTATTTCGCTTTTCTTTTGCTAAATTAGCTCGAAATAGAACTTATTTGAATAAAGACTTCAAAATAAGTGTAAAGTGCCAAGATATTCAAGTTTACAAAATGACCGCTGCTCGAGCACTACAAGCCAGTCCACAGATGGAGGTTATTAGAGACGTGCATTTATGTCGTATGAATCAGTTCATTGCAGAAGAGAGAGTAGGAGGAAGTCTCAGCAAAGGGGAAAAGATTGGTCAGCATCTGCTCTTTTAATGGTACTTGGCTGTCTCCTCTTCCAAACCCTGTCACCCTTGGATTATGGTGTTTTGAGAATAAAATATAGCACTGTGTAACTGAAATGGTGATGGGATGGGTCCCAGTGACAACTCTTTTGAAGTCTCTTTGGCTTAACTAGGTCTGGGATCAGAAGGAAAAAAATAATGATAATCAAGGTGAATGAATAAATAATTATTCCATATATGTAAATTCAACAGAAAATCGAGGCCTTATTCTGGGCCAGACACTGGACCAAGCCCAGAGGATATAGAGAGGAAAGACTACCAGTTCCCGTCCTCAGAGCACTTAGAATCTCCTGTCACTTGCAAGCATGGGTGATGTCAATTTATTCTAAAGAGATCACTTCAGAGCAGAGGTTAGCAGGGCTTCAGGTGGGTTGATACAGATGCAGGAATAGCCACCCCACTCCAGACCTGGCTTGCCCTTGAACTCTAACCACAACTGCTTGTCTATCAGCCGCTGATCTCATGAGGTAAGCCAATGAATTTGTGAATAAAAGAGACGAGAAGACAAGAGGAAGACAAAATGAAAAGACAACTGCAGAGCAGAATAGAGAGAAGGAAATAGGGAGAAGGAAGAACAGAATGAAAGGCCAAAGATTCCAGAAGACTAACCTGTGGGCCGTCGCCACCTTGATGATACACCAAAACCTATGGCAAAATGGGAAGAATAAGCACAGGGTGGTATTTTACCACACGTCAGTCTGAGGTTGCCGACGGTTCTTTGTGGTAAAGACTCATTTATTCTAGGAATATAGTCTTTCTAATTAAAAATATCCCCTCCTTTTGGGCAGCATGTACTCAACTGACAACTGTACGAGAATCCCCCAGAATCCATTACCTTGGGCTGCCAAATTCAGAAGTTGGGAACCACCGATTGAGTGAGAAATTAGAGCACATTTTCCACTACCTAAGGTACTTCTGCTTTTCAAAACTGCAGCATTTCTCAGTGAAACAACCATGGGTGCTTTGTGCAGAAAAAGAAGAGAATACGGCATGTGGGATTCTGGGACCGAAGCGTCCCTCACAGTCTGCAGGTGTGACACATTTGGCTCATAGAGGTTTGAATTTCAGGAGAAGCTGGCCTGAGAGCAAGGGCTCGGGGCAGTGTTTACATGGCTGGACGGAAGAGTGAAAGAAAGAAATGGGTGAGCAAGGGGCAGTGTGCTGCAGTTGGAATGAATTCGTATCTTCCTCAGCAACATTGTTCATCAAACAGCGACTGGAGAGGTAAGGAAATCACTCCCACAACTGGGGAAGGGAGGGGAGAAAAGTTGTCTTAATTTTCTAAAAAGGAAATAATATCAATTCTTCATTTAAAGGAAGAAGGATCCTTGAAACTAGAAACCTCTTTAGCTAGGGCAAGGCCCTCAAACAGTCCGCTTTCCCCTCAAGACTGCCTCTGGGAGCCTGTAGAAGCGAACTAGGCTTTTCTTTGGGCTTCAGCAAAAACACCTTGAAGGAAGCGCTGGTCGGCGTGAGGGGGCAGGTGCACCGTGCTTCTCATCATGGTGGAGAAGGCTCCTCCTGCCCTCTCCTTCCTCCGTGCGTCGAACTCAACTGTAGGCTAAAAGCATCATATTGCTTTTCTCCACAGGAGTCAACCACTGCTTTGTTGATAGTATTAATTAGTGCTATGGATGAATTCTGACCCCCTCCCAATTTCAAATATTGAAGCTCTAACCCCCAAAGTGACGTGTGTTTTAAATAGGACCTGTAAAAAAAGCACTTTCAGTTAAACAAAGTCATAAAGGTGGGGGCCCTGATTTGATAGTATTAATGTCCTTATTTGAAGAGACATCAGAGAGCTCCCTCTCCCTCCCTGCCATGCAAGGACGCAGTGAAAAGGTGGCCATCCGCCAGCCAAAAGCCAGGAAGAGAGCTCTTACCAGAAATGGGATCAGCCGGCACCTTGAATGTGGACTTCCAGCCTCTAGAACTGTGAGAAAAAAATTTCTGTTGCTTAAGCCCCTTACTCTGTGGTATTTGGTGAGAGCAGCCTGCCTAGACCAATATAATGGGTAATTATTTGAGTTGACCTTTATTTGTTAAGAATATAGTGTTTACCTAGAGGAAGTGCTTAAAGTCTCCTTGGACACCATATTGTCATTTAGAAAGGGAAATGTACAAACATTATTCATACTTTTACGTATTTGGTAGGCACTGTACTAATCACTTTTTCTGTGCTAGACAGGCAGCTGTGGGTTGGAGGGGTTAGGTAACTTGCCCAAAGTCACAGAGCTACTAAGTTGAAGGCTCCAAGGGGAAATGCCAGGTTTGCTGGGCTCAGAAGCCAGCTGTACCTGGATGTTTTTTCCGGCTTTTGCACCCTCCGAGCCTGCATCAGACTGAGTTCTCACCTTCCTCGTCCAGCATTCCACTTTTGCTGTAGAAATTAAAACCACTTAATAAGCCAGCAAAGGTTCCTTTGGAGATTCACCAAGACCCATCATTTACATGATCCTGATTTTGCAAGGATAAAGAAAGAAGAAAGGAAATATGTACAGTCTATGTTGCATTAAAACAGCTTGGAAGAGCAACGTCAAATGATGATGGTGGTTATTTTCTGAATAGTAAGATAATAAGTGATTTTGTCCTGCTTTTATGCTTTTTGGGGCACTCTCATTTTACACTCTCACCTTTTGAGATCAGAAAAACAAGTTTTAATAATGAAATACAAGACACACTGTCCTCCTCCTGTGACACTTGTGTGTTCCACCACAGCAAAGGGCTCTGGATGGCTCCTTGTCTGAAAGCCTGGGCACCAAGGTCAAGGCTCCAGGGAACCAGAGAAAGAAGCAAACAGCAGGGTCTGACCCCAGTCAATCCCATCGCAGAGGGTCGGGGGCGGGAGGAGATGCTGACACTGGTCTGATTCCAAACCCAACTGGGGAAACATGCAAATGGCTACCATCTGGAGCCGTCTGGTGATGGGAGGTGAGGCGGGGAGGTGGCCGAGGCCAGGGTGTTTGCGGCTGTGACTCCAGCACCGGCGTTGACTTCTCTGGTGCCTCTGCCTTTCTCCCCTACAGAAACAGGGGAGAATGAGCCGCAGCTCTCTGTGACCTTCAGATGACCCAGCAACTCAAGCAGGGTGGCCACTGTCAAGCGACGTTTCCAATAATGAAATGTTCTGTGGAAGCTGGACCATAGCTTCGTAGATCTGTCTTTATCAAATAGTAAAGAAATGAAAAGCAAATTTCCTCTTTGTGTCCTAGAGAGTATGTGGCTGAGATGGGTGGTATCATCCGTGGTTATCTTGGCAATAATCCGTTCTTATTCCCCTCTTAGATCTTCTGAAGTGCCATTTTTGGCAAAAGCACACGGGAGAAATATTATATGTTGCGGAAAAGAAAGCAGTAGGGTTCCCACACCCCCCCACTCTCTCCCTCAGTTCCATAATAAAAAGTTGTGAGCAGTTGAGAGCTAGGATTTCATGGTGAATGGAAGCTTCATGTAAGTGCTAGAATGTTCTGGAGGGAATCCTGCTAATGAGAAAGTAAGAAGCTCTATTGCGTTTTCTCCAGAAAGACTTTGGAAACAGGCAGTGACCTGAACAAAGCAGTGCCTTAGGAGGATTTGCGCTTTCACAGAAGCAAGGCTCTCTTCCACGGTGAAGTGTTTGTTGGTGTCGGAGAAGTGCTGGGAAGGAATGATGTGTTTAGTGAGGGCCTCGTTCTACGCAAGTTTGTCTATTTTTGCCATTAGTTTTCGTCGCTCTTAGAAGGCAGGGATCTTTCTTATCATGTTCATCCATTTGCTTCTTCAGCAGCTGTTATTAAGCATCTGTTATGTGAACAGCTCCGTGCTATACATTGAGGATATAAGTGTACGAATATATTACACGTATATTCATTTTAGATGCTGCATAGGTATGTAGGAGTGGGCTGAGCGGTGGTCACCCAAAAGAGAGGTGCAGGTTCTGTAATAAAAAACAAACTAACAAGGGAAAAACAAACACAGATTTATTAACATGTATATTTTATGTATACATGGGAAACACCTAGGAAAAATGAGAAACTCAAAGAGGTGGCTTTAAAATTTAGAATGAAATATTACCTTAATAGGGAAATATTACCTTAATAGGGAGAGTGCCAGGTGTGTACTTTTGGATAATTTATTTTCCAAGCTTCAGTTTTCTTATCGTAAAATGGAGATCGTGGCTGTGCCTACCTTAAAGGGTTAAACATTTAACACACCGTCTGGTGCAAAGCAAGTGCTCAGTAAACGCCAGCTCCTCTTGCCTGGCTCGTCTCAGTTTGAACGAGCTCTCCTTAGGCGAGGCTGGCCTGACCTGAGATTCAGTCTCTCTCGCGTGTTCTCACAAATTCCCCGTTCTCCACGTCTCAGGCCCCTCGTTACTCTTGATTTTCATTATATGTTTAACGCCCATCCCCCCTGATGAACCGTTAAGTTCTAGTGTTGCCTGAGATCAGGCACCTTTTCGCCCGCCTTGTACTCGGACTTAGGTGTTTCCAGGCAGTCTGACTCTGGAGCCTCGGGTCCCACCACCCCACCCCACTTCTCTTTGAATGTAGGATGAGGAGGAACAGGGTGGAGCCTGGATTTCTAGGCAGAGGCGCCAGGCAGGGGGCTTAGCACACTGCGACGTGTCCAGGAACCGCTTCTTACCTGCAGGACTTCACTGAGGGTCACGTCTCGTTCTGAAAAAGGAGAAGGTACAGTGAGAGGGTTGATCTTAGTCTGGGCTCGGGTAGGAGCAGGTGCTACGGAGTCCAGGGGCCGAGAGCCCAGGAAACAGCAGGAGAGTGGGAAGTGAGATGGGGAGGGACGGAGCCAAGACAAGGGACATGACTGAGTAGGTCCCCGCTGTGGGTGACTGAAGTGTGTCCTCGCAGGGATCTCTGGGAGCTGGCAGAGAGCACACCTTAGGGTAGGATGTCCTCTTCGCGAGGGGTCGGGGAGCCGGGGTGTCTGCACACCAACACACACCTGTCTGTCGCCGAAGGCTCTGCACAGGCGATGCGGATAATCTACACTGTTGGTGGAGCGGCCGCAAGGGCCTCCCAGCCACGAAACACAGGTGTGTTTCCCAGAGAGGCTGAGATTTGGGGCGGGGCATGGAGGAAATGGGGTGCAGGGCTGGGAAGGGGTGTCCTGAGAGCATCCACCTCGCGATTAAAAGCATTCATTTCCGAGGTTACCGGTTCGAAGGCTGCACGTAAAGGCAGAAGCTGGGCAATATTTTCCAGGAATCTCAAAGCTCTGGCCTAGGCATACTGACCTTTGGGCCACCGGAGTCTCTAAGCTCAAACCTTAGATTCAGCCAAAAACCCTGCAACAATGAGTGACCAGATCAACTGCTTTGTTTTCTCCTTTGCCTTCGTCCACATGACGGAATCGTGTGTATTGCACTTTGGACAAAGCCTCTGTTTCAGGTGGAATATTACAGAGAAATAGGCAACCGAGTTGGGGGCAGGGTAGGTCTTGAGCTAGAAAAACAGAGACGAGGAGAGGAAACCTTTACGTGGAGTCATCTCAGACACTCCCAAGTCCGGTGACACTAATTTGACGT
>KE748197.1:3641-13880 GCA_000465285.1 Eidolon helvum | reverse complement strand
ACTATTCTATATCTTGATTGTGGTGATGGTTACACATCTGTATATGATGATTAGACTTCATTCAATTATATACTTAAAGCGGATGGATTTTATTCTGTGTAAATCTGAGACTAGCCTGTGAACAGAAAGTAGCCACTTAGACCTAGACATTGATAATTGTGTCGTAAAGAAGTAAGTAAGACTATAAAAGTAGGACATTTGAGCTGTTTACGTGTTTGGGATTTTTAAATTCCAAGAAACTTTTAGAAAATATTGAAAAAATTGTTTCGTCAACACCCATATTCCCACTACTTAGATTCTAGTGAACGTTTTGCTATTTGCTTTATCACACATCTGTCCATCCTTCTGTTTATCTCTCAATTCCTATTTTTCCTGCTTGTCTAGGTCAGTTGCAGCTATTAGTCCCATTCATTTGTTTTTTCAAAGTTGACTTTTCGTTGAAGTGTAACACACAGGCATGGAGAAAATCATGGCGTAGGCATGACTGATGAAGTCATTGGCCGTTGGTGTTGCCAGTTGGTCTCCTGCTCCTCTCCCCAGAGATTGGGGTGGGCAGTTGGGGCTGAAAGTCCCAACCTTTTCTAATCATGCCTTGGTCTTTCTGACAGCCAGCCCCCATCCTGAAGCTATCGGGGAGATCCTTTTGTATGTTAATGAGATGACTGGTGACTGGTGACTGGTGAATGGTGACTGGTGACTGGTGACTGGTGACAGAAGCCCAGTCACCAGTCATCTCATTAACATACAAAAGGACACTCTTATCAGTCCTAAGATCCCAAGGGTCCTAGAAGTTTTTGTGTCAAGAACCAGGAGCTAAAGATATTTCTATCTCCCCTATCACTCAGGAAATTACAAGGGTTTTAGGAGCTCTGTGCCAGGAATTGCGCACAGAGACCAAATATATGTTTTTTATTATATAACACAGCTGTGTCTATTCATTTACATACTGTCTGTGGTTGCTTTCTGCTATGACGACAGAGACTATAGGTGGCCCTTGAAACCTCAAATATATACTATTTGGCCCTTTCTGGGAAAAGGTTGCCTGCCCATGCCCTATAGTAGCACTTCTGGGCTCTCTTTCATTCATTTTATTATTTTATTTATTCTCTTCTGTTTTTCATTCGCTCTTCCCAGGGAGAACCGATCGTGTCATTAGGAGCTTGGCGAGTTTGTATCCAGAGGTCCTCCATCCTCTGTGGGATGGGATTGGGGTGTTAAGTTCTCCTGGGCCTCCTCCACTCGCTGGGCCCTGCCTGCCCACAGCAGACAGTGTTCTTTGTCACTCTGTCGGTGAGCCTGCTGGTCAGACTTGAATCTGCGGGGACAAGGCCTGTATGGTTTTTAGTCAGTGACGTTTATTTCGAAGAGATCAAATAGTGAGGTCACATCCCTTTCTACGAGGCAACGAACCCCCCAAAATCCAACTGATATTTTGGCATGCAACTAACAGTGTATCTAACTTTCCCTGATAATCACCCGGGGAGCGTTTGCAAACCACTCAGTAGACTCTCTTGGGGTGAGGCCCAAGCTCTGGTATTTGTAAAAAGTCTTCCAAGTGTCAATCAAAAAACCTAAGAGACAATAATCAAACAAAAAGTATTTATTTGGGATCGAAGGAATTGCAATTCGGGAGTTACAGATTCAGGCAGAAGCCCAAAGAGTGTCCCCTCCTACAGTAGAGGGACTCAGGGTTTTTATGAGAAAAAGGGAAGGAGATGAGGTAAGTCGTATTAAGGAAGAGTTCATTGGTGCCTGATGAGGTAGGGTGAGATTTGCACTTCACAGATTGGCTTAAGATTTCGGTCATCAGGCACAGGGCTAGATTTCTACTTCGTTGATCGATTAGCGATTTGGTCACAGCAAAGTCCTTTTTCCTCGGCCCTTACAAACAGGACATTTTCATTCTTACTGACTTCTTGCAATGTCGGCAGTTTGGTCCAGTTTGGAAAATCAAGAAAATAAGACGCGCAGGGCAGTTTCTCTGGAATGGCTACCTGGCTCTGTTTTCATATGGTTCCTCTCATCTTTCCCAGGAGCAATTTGCATGTTCATGATATTTTTACTTTATTTTCTCGATTATTTTAGAAGATGGAGCGAGGAAGATTTGATCGCTCATCCCCCTAAAGCTTCAACAGGTGTCTTGTAACTGGTTCTGAAGACAGTGAGTAGGGAACATGTTCCCCAAAGCAGTGCCAGCCTCTCTTAGAAAAACAAATGTGCAAAGACAGTCCTGATTCCGATGTGTACATTTTGGTGGTTCGTGTAAAAACAAGCACATTACTGTACAGTCACACTCTAAATGCTTCCTCCTAGACGGTGTGATTCACACACCGATCTGCAAGTGAGTCTTCACCCCATATGTCGGCTTCGTAAACGCCGTGCGCACGGCTCAGCTCCCCCACAGAGGCGTACAGACGTGGTCCCAAGGAGTTTTAAAAGAAATTTCGATCTTGATTCCTATGTCTTGAGGAGGGAGAAAGAAATCCAACCTGGAAGTCACGGCAGCAGTTCTCAGAAGCCCTTTCCTCCACTCCCCAGTTCTCTCTCGCCCTGATTTGTTCTGGAATTTCACCTGTCAGGCTCTCGCACCCCCTCCAGCTCAGCCGATGCGATGTCCCTACTTCCCTCATATGTCCCAGCTGTTTCTCCCTATGGATTTTCATAGCCTCTCCGGTCCCGGTGACTTTCCTTGGTGACAGAGGAGAAGGAGGAGGTATTAATGGAGAGAAACTGTCATACACGCTTTTCACTTAAGGCAGGGTCACTCAACCCTGACACCTGTTGACATTTTGGGCCAGGTACTTCTTCGTCGTGGGGCTGGCCTGGTGCATTGTAGGATGTTTAGTAGCATCCCCTGACCTCTGTCCACTAGATGCCAATAGCATGCCCCTCCCCCGTTGTGACGATCCAGATGTCTCCTGACATTGCCAAATTTGGGGGACAAAATTGGCCCCTGCTGAGAACCACTATTTTAAAGGAACTCACCATGTTAGTCTAAGCCAGTATTGCCAATAGACCTGGAGCCTATAACTTCCTTTCTAGATCACCTCCGAGCACTGGAATCCCAGAATTCCCTGCCCAAATGACCCAGGCTGTTTCTAGGCCTGTTTGGGGCTCTCTGGGCCTATCCTCAGGAAGGTGGGCGTGATGCCTGTGTGTGTCCGCTAGGCCCAAGGGGATAATAGCAGTACTTACCTTGTAAATAGAGTCGTGTAGATTAAACGCACATGATAAACACTATGTAAGTGTTAGGTGCTGTTATTATTTTATTCCTATCAATAGTCCCTAAACATAAGACGACTTTCGTGTCTGCTGCCTGCTTGATCAAGCAGTCATCCATTCAGACGTCAGGGGCGAGCCCGACTGTGCCGGCCCCTAGAGGGTGGGTGTGAAGGCGTCCAGCATGGCCCCTTTGCGAGGGCTTGTCGAGGGCCTTTCTCACTGTTGGCCCCTCGTGCCTTGCATGCCAGCTTGAGGACCTCACTCCCCTGCGGGTTCACGGGTACAATATATTTCTACTCCTAACCTTGTCCTTGTCACATGTCAGGGTCAGTGGCAGAGGGGAATGGGTAAGACTTCTTTCTGAGATGGGAGGAGGGGAAATGATTCTGAGCTTCGCATTTCAGTTCCTGCTGTGCCATTGACTGGCCATGTGACCTTGGGCCCTCAGAGTCTTAACCCCCTGAGCCTCTCATTCCCCATCTGCAAAATGGGGGTGTAAATATACCTTCCCCCATAGGATCGTGGTGTGAGTTAAGTCAAAAATGTATATAAAGTACTTTGCTCGGTGCCTCGTTTACAGAACTCAGAATTCGCTATTGCCGATTTTTAATAATTATAATACCGTTATCTAAATTGTCCTTATGACTGTTGGAAGAAAAAAACATGGAAAAGAAAGTTCTGTCCGAGCAGCTGCTATGAATCACAAAATGAGCCAGGAAAGCCTGAAAAACATCACCTTTAAGACGTGGATGAAACTTCTTAGAACCAAAGAAATGTCAGAGCTGAAAGGGGCCTGAAAACCTGCATACATCCCCCCCATTGTTTCAGAGGGGAAACTGAGGCCTGGGGAAGGAATATTGATCTACCTTGTTTTGAAAAAAACCTGAAACAGCTTCTAGGTTTCAGAGAGAAGAGGAAGAAGGAGGGAATGCTACTATACAGTGCGAGGAAGTTTTGCAAAAGTTGGAAGAGAATGGGTACCACCTTTGTCCTGGTATCAGAGCTGGCTTCTGGGGGGCGGGGGAAATCGGGGGTGTGTAGACTGCTTTGGGGCTCCCCCAAGGGTTGAGATGACTCATAAATATGCTGATGAAGTGTGGGGATCCCTCTGGGTGAGGAATTAGGGAGGGCTGAGAAACTACCCAGGATAGGTTTTGCTGGCTTAGTGCATCTTTTCAGAAATGGGGACAGCACCCAGAGGTGGATTATGGGGGACAGTGATGAGGCGGGGTTTCAGCCACGGTCTGGGGGCACCCCCGCACAGTGCTGTCAGTCTCGTAGCTGAATGTGGAGGCATCACCTCGTGAACCAAACACGCAAAACGGGGAGCCGGTCACGTCTGCTCCCGTTGGTAAAGATCGAAATTCTTTTTTTTTCTCCCTTTTGATCTGCAGTGTTTATCACACCCACACTCTTAAGTCATCCAGCTTCCCTTCCAGACTGCCTTGGCAAACCAAATTAGCAACCAAAAGGGTTTAGCTCTTGCGGGGAAGAACAAGTTCATTCCCATAGCAAATATCAACATGTGAAAGACTCAACTTGTCCGTGACTCACGCAGGGCAACCGGACCTGAGGCGGTGGGAGCCTTCCCCGCACGCCTCCGGGCCTCGGTCTCCCCACCTGCAGCGTGAGCGATAGCAGCTGCCTTGGAGCCGTGGTTCTGGGTGGGGTCGGGGAGATCGTGCCTCCAGGGGGTATTTGACAAAGTCTGGAGATGCTTTTGGTGGTCACCTTGGGGGTGGGGAAGGGTACCTAGCAGGCAGAGGTGCAGAGGTGCTGAGAAGCATCCTACAGTGCTCAGAAGAGCGCAAACAACCCGGAATGGGGAGTAACACAGCTTTATTAAGCACCTACTATGTGTATGGCCCAGGGCTAAGCACATCCTGTGGATTAAGTCAGTTCTCACATCCGCCCTCTGGTTGGGGCTTCTTATTGTCAGCACAGCTGACATTTTGGGCCACGTCATTCTGTCTGTGTCCACGAATAGGATGTGGGCTCTGAGAGAAGACGTGAGGAGCCCTCTTCCTGGGTTTCGTGCACAGGCTCGGTGCTGTCCTGTTTGGGGCCACCCTGGGATTGTTTGGGCTGGGACGTCACTTCCTGATGACTCGGGCGCCCTGGAGTATGTGCACTGTCCAGCAATGTTCTAGTGACTGCAGTCAAATTAATCGCCCCCCTCCGTAACAGCCAGTGGGGTGCTGTGTGGGGTGCCCTCCAACATTCCTAGCTGTCAGTGTTTCCACAGAGGCGGGATGAAGTATCTAGTTGGGAGGCATTTGCTTCCTTTGCTGGTTATTTGCTGCAGATACCGTGAGCTTTATCAGCAGCCAACTCACCGACTTGGTTTCTGTATCTATAAAGTAGAGGAGACTCAAAAGTTCCCGGCCTAGTGTCCCCGAGCCCCTGTCTGGATTCTACACGAATCCATTCCCTGTTCTTCAGCCTCAGACACCCCAGGATTTACAGCGATGGCAAATCTTGATCCTCTTCCAGGCACCTTTTCTAATAGAACTTATTAGTTTTATTCAGCTTCAGCTTATTATAATTTGCATGTTAAGCGTTCGGTTTTTAAAAGACCGTTAAGTTTGCCATAACGTTACCGAGTGATTTGCAAGTGCCGACGCCTGCCAATTAACTCAGATGGCCACAGCAGCCCCTGCTTCCCGTTGGAAAAGGCTGAATCACTCAGGCTCTCCCACCTTCGGAGGGCCCGAGTGATTCACTTGCCAACTTTCTTTGCAAATTGGGATAAGGAGCGTAGGCTATTACACTTCCTTTAGCCTTCTTCCCCTGCTGGCAATTTAGATGTGGTTTCTCTAATAGCAACTTATTTTTTTCCCCTTTGTTTTCTTTCCAAAATAACATGCACTTGCCGTGAAAAAGTTTAAACTGTACATGCTTATATAAGACAAAAAGCAGACAGTTCCTCAGTTTCCCCTCCCTAGAGAGAGCCACTCGCTCTTAATAGTTCGGTGAACATTCCTCCAGACACTGTTTTCTAGTTTATGTATTAATATTTTTTAACAAAAAGATTGTTTACATGTACTGTTTTGCAACTTGCTTTTGTCTCCTGGCAATAAGTCTTGGAGATTTTTCCATTTGTATATATAGATCTGTTCTCATTTTTAACAGGGACGTTGGTTTCCATGGTATTGTTACATCAAGAATCATCTAATTAGCCCCCTCCTAAGACAATGACTTGGGTGCAAGTAGGCTACCAGGAAAGTGAGCCCAAAAGCACCAATCGGGGAGTGGGGACGGGAGGCAGGCCATTTGGGGCATCGATGAAGGGTAGCTGTAGCTCAGGGGTCCCTAAGACCACTATCAGGTTCAATGGTTCACCAGGGCTCACTGAACTCACAGCCGCTACACTCGTGGTTGTCCTTTATTCCAGCGAAAGGATACAAACTAAAATCAGCAGAGGGAAAAGACACGTAGGGCAGAGTCCCGGAGAGACCAGGCACGAGCTTTTAATTGTCCTGTGCTACCGAAGTCACTTGGACAGACCCTAATTCTCCCCGTAATGACGTGTGACGGCATGCTCAGAGTACGGCCAAGCAGGAAGCTCACTCGAGCACTGGTGTCCGGGATGTTGACTGGGGTGTCAGACACATGGGCTTGGCTGACTGTCCAAGTGGTTGACCCTTATCTCCTGCCCCTTCAGCGGTCAAGTTGATATTGAGTGTCCCAAGGCTTCCGCCATAAATCACATGATTATCGTAGACTGATGTGGCCCAGGCAGAGAGCTGTGGGTGCTCTCGAGGTCAGAGGACACCGCCCACAGAAGACAGGTGGCCTGCAGGGTAGGCTGAGGCGGTGGGCAGGGGACCAACAACCTCAGCCACACTTCCTCCTGGACATTTTAATTCTTTCCATTTTTCATTCTACAAACAGTACTCTAGAGCAGGGATCAGCAAACTTTTCCATAAAAGGCCAGGTGGTAAATATTTTCGGGTTTGTGGGCCACACTGTCTCTTTTTAAAACCATTCAGCTCTGCTGCCATAATGCACTGGCTTCCATAGACAGTATGCAAACAAGTGGGTTTGCCTGGGTTCCAATAAAACTTTCAAAAAATAGATAGTAGGCCAGATTCGGCTTGGAGACTGGTTTGCTGACCCCTGCTACAGAAAAAGATTCGGCTTGGAGACTGGTTTGCCGACCCCTGCTACAGAAAATATCCATATAGATATAGATATAGATAGGGGGATAGATATAGATATAGATATCTTTGTTCATTTGTACAGATAATTCTATGGGACAAACTCCTAGAGGTAGAATTGCTGGATCACGAGTTATAACATCTTTATTTTGAGCAGATACTGTGAACCTACGCCGAAAGTTGAACCAATTCCCCCTTTCATCAACAATGCATGAGAGAGAGTCCTTTGGCAGAGATTTCCCCTCTTAAAACCCCTTTCCCAGGGAAGCAAATCCTATGTCCCTTTACAGGCATGCTTCTGCCTTTTCCATTGAGCAGAGGAAGAGAGAACATTGTGGCCCCAGGAAAGAAGATCAGACGGGGCCCGAAATGGTCTCAGAATGGTGTCTTGCTTTAGATTCGAGGCCCACGGTGAAGGGGAGATGCTGGCGATGTTCTCGTTTAGTGAGCTCAGACTGATGCATCACAGGGTACATTCCCCTAGTGGGGTAGGGGACCAGCCCCACACTGAGAGAAGGAGAGAGGCCTTCGGCAGAGAGTGTAGAAAGATTTTGACACACACACCAAAGTTAGAGTCAACAGGAAAGTTTATTAGAAAAGGGATAACACCCCACAGACAGAGTGTGTCTCCTCCTCTCAGAGAGTGAGAGGGAATAAAGACAGAGGGCCCCCCCCCCCCCCCCAGTGTCGGAGAATTCAGTTTATATACCAGTTCTTTAGTTCCTGTGAGTTACAGTTTAAAGACTTTGCGTACCCGTTTCCTGTGACACGTACATACAGTGAGGAAGGGAAGGGTATGTAGCGTGAAAGGCAGGAATATGTAGCATGAAAGGTCTGCGGGCAGTTCCCAGCCTCTGATCTGGAGGTTCCCGTGGTTTTAGCCATAGGGAATGACGATTTTATTTTGTGTGGAGTGGCCACTTTTCCTGTTTTCCCTTCCTGGTGTGCGGAATGGGTCGTCAGCAATCCCAGCCGAAATCTTCCTGCGTTCTGCAGGTGTCCTGTGGCCTGGTCGCAGGGCCGATCAGGTATCACAGTCTCTGAGAGTAGCTTGGCTTAACATTTAGATTCTCTTGCCTCTTGCGGACTCGACACCTCACAGTGCCTACTTGCCTCTTGCGGACTCGACACCTCACAGTGCCTACGTGTGGTTCAAAACAGTCGTGAGTGTTAACCTAGTCAAAAAAAATGTTTTTTCAAATGTGTCAGAGGGCTCCTTAGCAGTTTCCTTTATTGAGAGAGATTCCGAAATTTTCCCTTCCGTAAGGGTTTTTCATGTCAGTGAGGTTCACCTCTGCATACTGAGCTCTTTACCGAAGGTACAAAAAATATACACGGTCCAATTTTTGTCCACGGAGCTGACAGGTACGGGGTACTCTTGATTGAGACGGCGTAGCATTTCCCTTAGCCTAGTTCACTCTGGGTCTTTTTGGTTTTTAGACAATAGATGGGATTTTGGGTTTCCTTTTTCCACTCCTACCTCCCCCCACCGCCCCGCCACCCATTTTTATCACTTGGAATTCTCGATGTGAACCCCACGTGGGAGAACAGAGAGGCTCATTAGCATTCGGGCTCTGTTTGGAGCTGCATATTTTAGCTGGTTTATTTGATCATCGGCTTTCGTCCCGGGATCCAGCCGCCTTTGCTCGGCTCCCGCTGGGTGCATCTGTGATGTCCCCCATTCTGTAGTCCTTTATTTATAACACAGACACAGCCTGCTTTCCCAGTAGCGAGATGGCCTGCCTGGACTACCCACACGCAGATCAAGAATTAGGCGGAACTGGGCTGGGAAGATAAATCAAGCTAACCGTCTCATTAGGCTTGAAAGACACAAGTTAAGCTTGCGCTGGAATTAACAGAGAAGCTTTTCAAAGAGACGTGCTTTACAGCGAGGGCCGGAAGAGATTGCTATAGCCATTTCTCAGGAAACATGCTTCCCTGGTCTGAAGCAGAGGATATGTGAAAACTCTTTTTAAAAAGGTCAACAGGCAGAAATTTAGGATCAGAATAGCAGTGTGACATTAATGGATTGCTTACTGTGCACGAGGCACTGTGCTGAGAGCCTGACACCTGTTACCTCTTGGAAACCTCGTGGTGACCTGCGAAGTAAAGTGCTGTTAAGATATTGCTATTTACCAGCTGAAGTTTGGAGCTCTTCCTTTGCTCACCTTGGGGTCCCAGAGCTAGGCAGATGACAGCCAGGATTCACCCATGGCCCACAGCTTGATCCAGAGGTTCTCATCTGGAATGAATTGGCCAAGTCTGGAGGCATTTGGGGTTATGACAGCCAGAGGGGGGGCTGCCACTGGTGTCCAGAGGCCCGAGGTGCTGCGAAGCACCCAGCAATGCACGGGACAGCCTCCACGACAAGGATTTATCCAGCCCCAAATGCCCACAGTGTCATGACTGAGAAACCCCGGTGTGACCACTCAGCCGGACTCCAGGTGATGGCCGCCTGTCCCACTAGAACGATCCGATCGTCGAGCTCTGTAGGCAGTGCAGTGAGGCAACTTCCGGGACGTAAATTTCAAGGTGCATGTCGCAGGGGGCGCAGCTCTTAGCAGAAGGAGCAGCCGGTGCCAAGGCTGGGAGGCGGGAACGTGCCCGGCATGGTGAGGGCCAGCGGGAACCCCAGGGCCACTGGAGCGGAGGGACTTGCAGGAGGAAGGGCTGGGGGGAATCAGGGAAGTGTCACCACTCAAAGAAACAGTGTCCTAAAAGCGACGCCCTCGCGTCTGCAGGCGGGGAACGTGTGGACTAACGGCTTCTGTCTTGTCCCTGCCTCCTGTTCCGTCCCCCTCCTTCCTCTTGCCTCGTCCCCCCCCCTCCCCCTCGCCCCTGTGGCTCCCTAGTGTTC
>KE748196.1:0-14175 GCA_000465285.1 Eidolon helvum | reverse complement strand
AGTTCAGTGTTTTTATTATACCTTACTAATGTCAGAAGAAGTTGTCTCATCTGACACTTTCTGGAGCAAATTGTCTCTAGTGTTTAATGCATTGCTCCTTAGAACCTGGTTATGCATTTGTACCCCTTGGATGTTGGGGCTTCCTTTTAGTGTTAAACAAAATTGGAGTGGGTAATTTGAAACTTTGACCTAAATAATGCACCCAAACTGGCAAGAACTTTTGAGCTAGTAAAGGGACCCTGTTACAGGAATGAAACAGGAAATGATATGCAAATTAATAAATGAATGAAATCCTACATAAAGGAAATGATCTCTTCTAGAAAGTATCAGAGAGATCAATTATCAGGTAGTGAGATGTACCATCAAGTCTGAAGATAATGGACTTTTACTAATTTGGAAGAGTTGTATTTTGATGAACTATACTAACAGTATAATATGTATATGTAAATCAAGTTAATTAAAATGGTATGTTTTTGCATTTAGGCTAGAATGGTCAGCCTCTGTACTACCTAGATAGCTAACTGCAGATTCGAATTCCTTATGCTTATAAGATTTTTAATTTGCTTTAGAAAGGATAAGTCTCATTTGTATTCTAGGGGATGAAATAGTATTAGTTTATGAATACAAGAGTTGTATTTTATTATAATTCTTCTTCCCTAAAAAACTGAAAACTGTTTCAACTGGTCAGTAGAAGATTTCTGGGTTTTGTGAGGTTCAGTCATTTTGCAATTTTGACGTGTTTCAGGGAATCCCGGTGAAAGAGTCTTTAAGAGTAAGGCCTGGCCTCGGGCAGCTGCTGGGGTAGTCCCTGTCCACTTGCTTGCCTGACTTTAGAGCCTCTGGACCAGATCCTGCTGCCATCTGCCCCTTAAGTGTGCAATCGGGTGTCGTAACTAACGAGCGGGACCCCTGGTCTCACGCTGACTAAACTGAGCTGCGATTCTGACCTTGCCAGTATACTTTACAGAAGATTTTCTCTATTATTTTCTCTGAATTTATTGTTTTCTTCTTTATAGATGATCATGGGAACAGCAATAGTAGTCATGTAAAAATCTTTTTACCGAAAAAGCTGCTTGAATGTCTGCCGAAATGTTCAAGTTTACCCAAAGAGAGGCACCGTTGGAACACTAATGAGGTAGATAAATTTCTATTTTTAGGGGTGTAATTTCTTGAAGGGCAAACTTCTTAGGTCATTTTGCATAGTACTATTTTATATTAGCTTTAAATTCAAAATATTGAACTAGGAAGTTGTAAATGAGAATATAAATCTGGATTTGACAGACACCAATATGTTTTCTTGAACTATCTCTGATCTGCTTGGCTTGCTTTGAAAACTATAAACTGTGCACGCTGACTGACTTACTAAGGTAGCATGAGTTCCTATATTTGTGTTTTCCTGCATTTTGGCGTCTTGCATTTGGTGATTAACTCTGCCTGCATCTCCGTGGAACATCAGTGCTTATGTCGTCACGAATGAGTAGAGACACAGCCCAGTGTCCACACGACGTGCGGTGTCTTGACGGTGTGACCTGTCCGTAGAACTGGGGAGGGCGGGCATCTTACTAGCAAAATGGCTCTTAGGCCTCTCCGGCGAAGGGAGTTTGCGTGGAGAATGAAGTGGTTAACCATGACGATAGGAATTTTTACGAAGCATGAAGGCTGTGTAGTAGATTGTATATCTGGCGTTGCGTTAGAAAGAAGGTTGATGAAGTTGAGGAAGTAGAATGAATAAAAAGTTTTATTTTTTTGGATGATCTTTTTTGTAGATCTTAATCGGGGAGTTTTAATAGGAGGGATGGATTGCTTTGTCTTATTTTGAAATCTGAATATTTGAATTGAGGGTAATACCCAATTAGCGTGGTCATGAGAATTGGCTGTGTATCCATCACTTTGGAAATTATATTCCTTTAGTTCAAATGGCTGGGATTACTGGTTTTGCAGAGTTGGTCTAAATCAGTTGGTGTTGCTGGTTCAACATTTACTTCCAAGTTTAGTTAAATATAACCTACTGCCCTATATCAGGCACTCAGTTTGTTAAAAAGAGATGAGAAGACAATGTTGCTGCCTGTTTACCCTTATTTTTTTTAAAGATTATTTCGCTCTTCTTGATTTAGAGTGCTTTGATTTGAGTTATAAGAGGTTACATGGATGAAGGTCTTTTTACTTATCCCAGCTGACAGATTTACATGCTCGCTAGAACCTCAAAGCTTTGTTACCTTACTTATCTCAACTGATTTAAATTTTTTTAAAGTATGTATATTTTGATTATTTGCATAAATTATGTTTTTCCCTCAGAATACTTTGCTTTGGCAAGCGTTAGCTAGTTTAGAGGCCTATTGTTTTAATCAGTCATTTATTAACTATTTCAAACATTTTAGACATGAAAACAAAGTAAATATGCTGAAAATTAATCTTCATCGTAGATCGTTACTCTATCAGCAAAATAGTATGATTTGGGAGCCATTCAGTAGGTCACAGCTAGGTCTTGAATTATTTAAAACCTCAGTGTGTTTCTTAGCGTTCTCTGAAACGTGGATTTGAGACCATAGTATTATATATTAGCTCTAGTTTATTTATAAATGTAACAAAACACATAATAGTGATGTATTTTATTCAGTGTTATAGTTTATATGAAATTGGCCATTTTTAAAATTATGACTTGAAATTATATTTAGAACCAGCAGTTGCTTAATGAATTAGAATCAGTGGTCTTAAGAATCTTATAAAGCTGGAGGTAACAGTGTCAGAAACTTATTTGGTGGATTATTTAGACCATCGGTTTTAAAACCTCTTTGGTTTGGAGCTTCTGAGCGTAACCCTTCAACTTTCCTGTGTGCGTTCACCTCTAAAGTTTTGACATGTCCCATTTTAATATTTTAGATACATTATAAAACACCCAATAAGGCATATTTATAAAAGACAAGGTTAGAAGGAAAACAGAAGTAGTTCTGTGTTTCCTCCCGGGACCCCAGGACACAGAGGTTCCCGGAAACCTCTGGCTTAGGTCCCACGATGCTGAAGTCCAAGTGCAAAGCGGGGAAACGGCGCCCCGTGTCCCCGGCGAGGTGTGAAGCCGGGCTGAGGCGTGCAGACTCCTGCCCGAACACGGGAGGGGAACGTGCTCCTGAGGGCCAGCGGTGGCCGCAGAGGGTGGCAGCAGAGGCCACTCGGCTGACAGTGGCGAGGCATGCACCCGTTCCCAGTGATCTTTCCCTCGGTTACTTGTCAGCTCAACCCTGAGAACCGAATCGGAGGGCCGGCCCATGTGTCTGCGTGGAGGACATGGGCTTCTTTTCCTGTCTGTTTCTGGCTTTGGGAAAAATAGGGGAATCTTAGAGCGACAGCAGAAGGCGCAGATTAGGAGCTGTTACCTCTGGTGATGTGTGGCCACGGTGACTGTCACTTTCTTTGTAACTGGCTTGGGTAGCAGGAGGAATGAAACCGTCATTACCCCGATTCAGCACGTCCTCGATCTGCCTGCGCCTTGTCATTTTCCCACGTCCTCAGCCTGCCATCCTTTGCATTGGCACCAAAACCTGAAGGAAACGTATGTCGTGGACTCGTCTCACGGGCTTGGTGGCCCTTTGAAGGCAGAGTGCCTTTAGCCAGTCACCCTGGAGGCAGGTGTCGCCATGCTGCCACCGTGAGGGCCCCGGCGTCCCTCTGGAGGGGGAGCAGAGCGCTGTGTTTGGTGGGGGACCTCTCGAAGTGGTCGGCTGGTGTTCGGGAGCTGCCGTGTGGAACGGCGTTTCTTTAGATCCCCCTCCCAGGGACAAGGCACTGTCACCGGGAGAGGCGTTTGGGAGCAGGAGCAGTCAGGAGCACAGCTGATGCGTGTTTCCGTCCCACTCTCTGCGCAGCATATGTTCGCGATGTAGACTGGAGGCCCGAGATGCCTGTGTGCGATGTCAGCTGTCATCTGTGTCCATGCCCGTGTCCCATGTCGCTCCCCCTCCCTCCCTCCCTCTCTCCTGGGTGTGCACAGTTGAATTCCTGGGTGTAATGTGACCCCTCTGCGCTTTGGAGAAATTCCTTTCCTCAGAACTGTGTTTTAATATTTGTGATCATTTGCGAAGACCCAACTTTTCTGCTGCGTGCATTTGGTGAGAGAGGGAGGGCGAGTTCGTGCTCCGTCAGATGCTGCTGTTTATGGAGCACTCGTTCTTTGCTAGTGACCGGGTGCTGTATGTAATTATTTCTGAGCCTTATAACAGCATTACAAGATGTGTAATATTTCCGTTTACAGACAAGGGAAGATTTGTCAAAAAGTGGTTACGTAATCTGGTCGAGATAGGACACTTACTTGATAGGGCCTGTCTCCCTGAGCTTAATTCTTCTGTGTTGTTTGTTAATTCTTAGGAACATTCATTCTGTTGTGTGTTGACTAGGCTTTTAATCAAAGACCCGTGGCCATGGTACTGTGCTCGGCAAAACCATCCTGTGGTTTGGTTTTGGATTAGTTTGTGGGTCCGTAGGCGCACGTTTGGTAAAGCCGAAAGGAAGACTGTTAGGTGGTAGAGAAATCTCGAGGCCTAGTTAAGCTGCTCTTGACCTTTCTTTCTGACTCTCTGGGATAGGTAGAAGCTCCTGCCTTTCTTGAATGCTATGTGCAATTGCAAAATAAGCGTTGTCTCTAAAAACAGATGAGTTTTGGAATATGCTTTCTGCACCACACACACGCTTCCCGCAGGTTCCGAAGTCGACAAAAGACATGGTCACGTAATCATAGCAGCTAACGTTTATTGAACAGCTACTGTATGCTGGACGTTACAGGGTCCTTCACATGAATAACCCTTACTGCTTGAATTAATCCTGCGCGATAGGTTTTGTGACTGTCTTCATAGCGTAGATGAGGACATTTGGGTGGCGGGACTGGGTTCAGTCCCCCAGCCTGAGTTTGGGGCCTCAGCCCGCTACAGCTCTGTCCTCAGGAATACTTTCCAACACTTGCCCAAGGGACCACAGCTGTTGAGTGGCTTCTCTTTCATTTTGTTTTAGAGACTTGTTCGGCTTCTTTGTATTTTGCATTTTCAAGTATTATATATACGTAATGTATTTTTGCATGAAGATTTAAAAAAAATACCAAAACCTCATTTCTTAGGGCAGTACTTTTGATTGTTAATAATGAATATTAATATGTGGGCTCCAGGTAATGAAGAAGCTATATTAAAAGTAAAAATTTTGTACCTCTGGATAACTGGAGCTTAGGCCTGATTTTTATATCCAGGGCAGGGGAGAAAGAACGTATTAAACACAGAGCATATTTGTCAGAGAACTAACTCTTATTTATAATCAGCTCGGTATTCACATCTTCATTAGGTGAACAGTTATAAGGTTTATGCATTTTAAGTTAATATTTTTAGGGCCCAGAGCCAGAAAGAATTATGCTAATGCAAGCTTCTGATTGCACAAATGACTACTTCATAATTACACATATTAGTACTCCATATACGTTGTGGGGACTGAAATTTCTTTTGTTCAGTCATTAATTAGCTGTTTGACTTAAAGTGGCGCTCCAGCCTTCTGCGGTCAGTGGCGCTCCAGCCTTCTGCGGTCGTCCGGTCAGGGTTTCCGGTGGCGTTCCCCCCCCACGAGGCAAAGCTGAGGGAGGGCCGTGGACCCGTCGTCACGGACATCTGCCCCTCGAATGCATCTGGTCATTTCTGTGTGCTATTGTTTTTAAACTACTGATGTTCTTTTGTTTTTTTTCCTCTAATATAAAGTTTCTCTGAGTAAGCAAACAAAATAGAAATCTGGTTCGTGCTGATCTTAAAGTCACATCGACGGTTTTTAGTTGGTGGCAGCTTCAGTTTTAATGGTAAAAGTGTCAGCGTACAGAGCAGTGTGGATGCAGACGGGTATATTTGAAGCCAAACCCCAGAACCCGAAGAAGAACCCCCTCCACAAATATAAAGCTTTTTATAGGGAGAGAATCACTCTTTTAAATCCTGAATACTTTTTTTCCAACTTTTTATATTTAGGTAAGAAAAATAGACTTAAAAACCTTGAGAATTATTAAATTATATTTCATCAAAGTCATTTGGTTTTAACAAGAAGCCACCTTTTTAAAATTTCTTTAATCATCTTTTTTTTGTGCGTGTAGGCATATGTTGTCGAGTGTTTTTGTATTTTTGATTCTTCTCTTTGTATAACATGTAAAGTTCTACGTTTAGGGCTGTGATTTTCCAGTGATTTGTTTTGCTCGTGAAGGTATATGTTATCTTTTTGCAGCATAGACCCACATTTTTGGGGGGATTATTTAGGACTCCTCAACTTTCCAAAATGTGAACTGGACTGAAGTGCGTGTAACACTCTGATTGCACCGACGGGGGACACACTTCCGGCGTGTTGGCTTGGGGAGCAGTTACCCCGAGGCGCGGCAGTGCCCACGTGGGAATGCTCCGAGCGGGGGCTCAGTCCAGGCGGGGCGCTCCTGCTTACATTGCACGTAGGAACATGCAGACATGAGCGCAGAGGGCCAGGTTTTGAGAGCGATGCCATTTGAGTTTTGAATACAGTATCTGGTACCAAACTTCAAATTCAATGTGGGAATTTTGTAGCAGTTGGGTTAATACAGTTAGTTCCTCTGTTGAACTTAGTTTGAAGTGAGATGAATGGACCACAGTCTAAGGGCATGCATGCCCATCCGCCTGACAGCCTGCATCCGTGGTGGCGGCAGAGGCAGAGGGGACATTGACGTGCTGGGACAGATACTTTTCCACATCAGTGAGGCAAGGCAGGTGAGGAGGGATCAATACAGACAGGTCTGGCCCTGAGGAATGATGGTGAGAGGAGCAGATCTTACCTGCAGAGAGTAGAATAATGTTTCTAAACTTTGAATAAGATGCTAAAGAACTTTTTCTTTAAAGGAAGAGAATTCCTGTGGACCCACCTCAGTTTTGACCAAAACTCTTTTTATTATAATATTACTTCAAATGTAGCACTTAGAAGAATACTTGGCCCATGGCCAGTGTTCAGTAAATATTTGTCGAATGGATGAAATATGTAAAAACACAGAAAACTCAGTATAAATTTCTTAATTCTTGGAGTTCTTCTGTAAATATAAAACTCAAATAGATATATACATTGCATAAAAAGAAACCACAAAACGAATAAAATTTATATTAACAACATTAATTAAATGCAGCGGATGACTTGCCAAAACTAAATTGTCTCTTGCAACATGAATATAATACTGACTGTTCTCAGGCAGGTTCTTTTGAATTTGGCACGTGGCCCTGCAGTCACCCCACCCCTGTCTCCCACTGAACTATTCAGAAACAGCTTTTTGCTCAGCAAGCATTTTTACGAGTCTGCCTAACGTTAGGCCTTGGCACAAATATATCATTTAGTCTTAAGTTCACTTCTGGTTCTTGTCGTTAGTCCAAGAACAACTTCAATGACACTGCTGGGTACCCAGGCCATTGTAATCACAGATCATAAACTTGAGCAATGGATTCGTGTGTTAGAATACATTTGTTATGGGTTTTGCTCTTTCAGATTGTAAATTAAATTCAGATGAGAAGTTCAGGCTTTGTAGTGAACCCAAGATTACTGATCTCTGGGAGAGGGTAAGGACACAGAACTGGCAGGTGCTGTGTGGGCTCCGCCACCAGTCAGCTGGGTGTCCCGTGAGACACCTGCCTGGCCTCTCTGGAGTCCTTGGTGGTTGTGCTGAGCCATTTAAAGCTTCGCCTTCAGCATGGCTCCCCGGTGTGGGCTAGGTCACGATCACTTTCGCAGTCGCTGGGGACTGCGGGACCTTCAGGTAGGTCTGGCTTGGCAGTTCATTTAGTTTTTACTGTTTGTTAATCATCCTTTCATCCATTTTTGTTTTCCAAGTGTGCAATCCAGTGGTCTTTAGTGAAGACACACAGTTGTGCAGCCGTCACCACAATCTGATTGTACTGCGTTCATCACCCGACATCCAGGGGGGTTCTGTCCTCTGGACTTGGTGGGGTGGTGCCCTCAGGGGCAGGCAGCCCCTTTTCAGGCTTCCAGGTTCTTCTGTAGAATCTTCTCCAAGTTGCATGGCCTGTCCAGCACTGGACTTGAAATTTGAGCAGTGTCCTTTTGGCCCAGGTCTTCACATACAGTGCTGTTTCCTGAGATTGCTTTAAAAAAAATATTAAAGTGCAGATGAGGATGCACTCTGGTCCTATGTTTTTTTGAGTTGGATGAAAAGGGCTTAAGTGGAGTTTCTAGTTGCACTAAAACTGTGTACTGTGTGGACTCTTTATCGATGGGCTTCGTGGGGCCAAAATGTCCCACCTTTTCCAGTGGCAGTGCCTCTCCCTAAGGGGAAGCTGAGACGGATGAAGGAGAGTACAGTAAGGCTGGCGCTCCTTAGCTTAGTGGGTTTCAGGCCGAGCTGCACCTGGACACCGGCCTTGTTAAAACGCGGGTCGCTGGGCTCCACCCCCGAGGGGAGGTCTGGGGTGGAGGCTGGGTGGGCGCCATTTCTGCCAAGTTTCAGTGAAACCCACCTGGGTGAAGAAGCCCAGTCTTCTGGGACTTTCCGGTGGGCGGTGCTTGATGCGGTCTGCGCTCTGCTGTCTACAGCTCAGGTGCATCTGTAGCGCCTCGGCCGCGCTGAGCTGTCCAGGGTTCTTATCTCATGGCTCACGCTCCTAGGAGGCGGGGAGTCGGACGTTCAGCGTTCATCTAGCATATTCATGTTCAGCGTTCATCTAGCATATTCACGTTCAGCGTTCATCTAGCATATTCGTTACTGTCTGGTTGCAGAGGAAGCCCTTTCTGAGTACAGGTGGCAGTGGTAGGGGTGTGTGGAGGAAAGTCCAATTTTTGTGATCTTTTTTGAAGAGGTAGCATGATGGGTAATCTCCACCCTTTCTTTTCCATCTTCGTAACACATAGCTGAAAACAGGGGAACCCTAAAGCTGGATGTCATTTGGTCTGCCTGTGTCTGCCTGCCTACCTACCTACCTACTACCTGTCTACCCACTTCCCAGTCTTTTCAACACTACCTACCAAATGTTTCTAATGATAAATTCTCTTATCTTGGTAGTTATGAAGTTCAGTTGAAGATTTTAAAAGAAGTTCCTAAAATAGGGCCTAAGTTTCTAGTTTTAATGCTTTTAGGAAGCTGGAAAAAATGAAAAAAAAAATATCACAGAGAAGTCCTTTCTGGGTGGTCGAGAAAGAACAGGGGGAGGGCTGGGTGAGCGCGGCGCCAGCTGAGCGTGTGCGTGGGACAGTGCTTCCTCCGTGCGGGACGATAGTGTGGGCAGGTGTGTGCGCACCACGAGGCTTCTCAGACCTCCGTGGCCGTGTGTTCATCGGGCTGCTGAGGGGTGGAGAGTAGAAGTAGATGTAAAATTTAAAGAACTTGCAGTTTACATTTGGGGAGAAATGAAGAAAGTAGGAGAAATTCCAGCTCTGGGGCTTTGGACAGTATTGAACAGGTGTGTGTGTATGTGCATGCATCCAGGTGGGTGGATGTGTGCACATGCATCCAGGTG
Source organism: Eidolon helvum (assembly GCA_000465285.1). Classification (NCBI taxonomy): domain Eukaryota; kingdom Metazoa; phylum Chordata; class Mammalia; order Chiroptera; family Pteropodidae; genus Eidolon; species Eidolon helvum. The sequence goes on along the minus strand of KE748196.1, from coordinate 4,693 downwards.
GGTGGATGTGTGCACCTGCATCCAGGTGGGGCTATTGGGAGAACCCAGGTGGAATTCTGAGGCAAGTTTCATTTAGCACTGAATTCATTTCTCTATGATTCCAAGGCGTTCATGAGAAAAAGAGAGGTTCCAATGTCGAAGAAACCAGGAAGCTGAGAGGTAGCTTTACCTGGTCTAGGAAGTAGAGCCACCTGAGCTTAAAGTCAGAGGGAGCAGGTGACTGAGGGGCTCGCCTTCTCGGATGGCTGCGGCAGAAGCACTTGAACCCAGGCCGCACCTTCAAGTTTTTGCTGTTTACTCTTTTAAAATAAGATTTTTTTAGAGCAGTCTAAAGTTCACAGCAAATTGAGGGGAAGGTTCAGTAAGTTCTCATTTACGCCCTGCTCCCACACGGGCCCAGCCTTCCCTGCTGCCAGCATCTCTCACCGGGGTGGGACATTAAAGTCGAGGAACCTACGTCGACACATCATCACCACCCAAAGTCCGGTTTACATTAAGGTTCACTCTTGGCGTTGTCCGTGCCGTGGGTTTAGATGAACGTATAATGACACGTATTCGTCATTGTGGCACAGATTTGTTTTGCTGTCCTCCGTGCTCTACTGTTTATCCTGCAGCCCTTGGGAACCACTGACCTTTTCGCTGTCTCTATGATTTTGCCTGTTCCAGAATGCCGTACAGTTAGAATTGTACAGCAGGAAGCCTTTTCAGATTGGCTCCTTTCACTTCGTAAGAGGCCTTTCAGGTTCTTCCATGGCTTTTCACGGGCCAGTAGCTCATTTTCATTTAGCACTAAATAATATCACACTGTCTAGATGGACCACAGTTTGTTTATCCATTCACCTACTGAAAGACGTCTTGGCTGCTTCCAGGTTTTGGCAATTATGAATAAAGCTGATATAAAGATCTGCGTGCAGATTTTTGTGTGGACATAAGTTTTCGACTACTTTTAGTAAATACCAAGGAGTGCGATTGCTAGATTGTATAGTAAGAGTATATTTAGTTTGGTAAGAAACTGCCAAACTGTCTCTGCAAAGTGTCTGTACCATTTTTACAGCCCCGCCAGCAATGACCGAGATTCCCGCTGCTCCGTGTTCTCGTCAGCATTTGGCGTTGTCAGGTGTTCCGGATTTTGGCCATTCTGATAGGTATACCTCGTTTTAATTTGCATTTCCTTGATGGCGTATGACGTGGAGCATCTTTTCATACGCTTACTTGCCATCTGGATATCTTCTTTGATGAGGTCCGTAGCCCATTTTAGAAATCAGGTTGTTTTCTTATTGAGTTTTAAGACTTCTTTGTGTATCTTGGATGATGGTCCTTTGTCACATGTGTTTTGCAGATATTGTCTCCCAGTCTGTGGCTTGGCTTGTCATTCTCTTGATAATGTTTTTCAGAGGGCCGAAATTTTTTATTTTAATTAAGTCCAGCTTATCAGTTGTTTCTTTCACAGAGCGTGCCTTTGGTATTGTAACGTCACACCCAAGGTTACCTAATGTTTTCCTCCGATTGTATCTTCTAGGAGCTTTATAGTTTTGCATTTTACATTTAAGCCTGTGATTGAGCTGATTTTTGCAAAGGATGTGAGGTCTGTGTCTTGATTCATTGTCTTGCACGTGGGGGTCCAGTTGTCCTAGTCCTGTTTGTTGAAAAGACTTTGTTCTGTTGCGTCGTCTTTGCTCCTTTGTCAAAGATCAGTTGACTGTATTTACGTGGCTCTATTTCTGGGCTCTCTGTTCTGCATCATTGATCTATTTGTCTGTTCTTTTGACAACACCACACTGTCTTGATTATCGTAGCTTTATAGTAAGTCTTGAAGTCAGGTCATGTCAGTCCCTTGACTTTGTTCCTTTCATTCAGTATTGAGTTGACTGTTCTGAATGTTTTGCCTCTCCATGTAAACTTTAGAATCTGTTTGTTGATACTCACAAAACAGCTTGCTGGGATTTTGATTAGTATTGTGTTGAATCTGTAGATCAAGTCGAGAAGAACTGACATCTTGACGATATTGAGTCTTGCTATCCAGGGACATGGAATATCTGTCCATTTATTTACTTCTTTGATTAGTTCATTCATCAGAGTTTTGTAGTTTTCCTCATATAGATCACATATATGTTTTGTTATACATCTGATTATTTCATTTTTGGGGGTGCTAATGTATTGTGTTCTAAAATTCACATTCCACTTGCTCATTATTGGTGTACAGGAAAGCGATAGACTTTATATATTAACCATGTTCCAGGACTTTTTCAGAAGGCCAAGCCTTTGGAAAAAAAGAAAGACCATCACTGTGTGTGTGGCTCTGCCTGAAGTAGTTCCCTCTTAAAGGGATCAGTGTGGGCAGCGCTGCAGGGAAGGGGACAGTCCCAATGCAGAAGGCCAAGGCCACGGCGTTCAGCACGGGAGACAGGAGCTATTCGGAGAGGCTGACCAGGGGGAAGGCTGAACCGTTGGGAGCTGGTTCTTAGAAAGGCTGCTTTTCAGAGAGAGGGAGGCGGGAAACGCTTAACCGTATTTACCTTTTTCAAAATTAAAAATTGAAAAAAAGGGAAAATGCTATCTACTTTCCATTTCTGAGAAAGGATACATTAAAATAGTGTGAAATTAAGCAGGATCTATAAAACTGAGGTCAGAGGACAGTCATTTCCCGTTTCTCCTGACAGGTCTTTAAAGTGCGTGGTGACAGTGCCGCCTCCCTGGCTTCGGTGACAGTCGCTAATGCGTGTGCTAAAGTTTCATTTTACATTTATATGTTGAACAACATTGAGACTTCCTAACTCTAACTGTTTTATTTAAGAATCATTTTTGTTAAACGCTTTAATTATTATTAATCAAATTTTTATATTTAAGCATTTCCAGTAATTTTTAACAATCCATTCCTCAGGCAGTTCAGAGAACCTGCTGTGTGATGATTATGTATTTTTTATTTCATAAATGAGGTCAGCGAGACATAAGTGTTTGGGAATTAGCATTTATCCTCGTCTGCTATGCTGTGCAATTCTCTTCTTTCCCTTGCGTTTCGTCTGGTTGCCTGTCGGGACTATCGGGTCTGGGTGGACAGTAGTCCGCCATGTGCTCTGTTTACCCATGGACTCCGGGCGCTTAGAACAGTGCCTCCCACTTAGTGTTTGTCAAATGAATGAATGAAGAGTTGAACAACAGATGTCATTTAGGTCACTTTGTCTCGGAATCAGGTAGATAGCCTGGCTTGGTGGCTCCGGACACATCTGTGGGAGCCGCCCCTGAAAGCCTGATGATGTGGAGGAGAGGCGCAAAATGCAGGTTCCCAGGTCACAGACTGGAGGGCTGAGGCCAGTGCACTCGGTCCTTCACTTGGGACACGGTAGTCAGATAAGCCGCTCCTGTCTAAGGCGGGAGTGAGGGGGAGGCAGGAAGTGAGTGCGGCCTCTGGGGAGGAGCCCTTGTCCTGGGAGGGGGATGACCCCAACCCCGCTCCCGGTTCACTGAGTGCCTGCCAGATCACCAGAGCCTACCGCCAGCGACAGCTGACTCTTCTGGTAATGTCTTCAGATGTTTTCCTGTGCTGCTGTGGCCATATATGTTCTTTTACTTGTTAACCCGGTGTTGTGCTTGTAGGTTCATGGCCCGGTTTTTCCCTTAACGTGTCATGTGTGTCTTAGGTGACAGTGATCCATGGCATCGCGTTTGTTGTGACTACATGTTAGTATTCTGTTGAATTTCATGCCGTCATTTCTGTATTTAGCAATGCTTTCGAGGGTCTAATATGTGCCAGGCACTGGATGAGGAAGCCGAGGACACGAGACAGGCAAGTTCTTATTCTCATGGGGTTTATAACTTTAGAAGAAAAGACAGTACATAAGGATTTCAGAGGTGCTAAGAAAAAAAACAGGATAGGATACTGAGATGTGGGCGCTTCGGGTGGGCTGGTTATGTAAGGCCTTTCCTTAGACGTGACGTTTGCGCCGAGCTCCGGATGGTAAAAGGGGCCTAGGCACTGGCTGATCTAGGGAGAGGAGCCTTTTAGGCAGGGGGAATAGTGAGTGCAAAGGCCCTGAGGCAGGACTGCCTTCGGATTGAGGAACAGTGATGACTCATCGTGGCTGGAGCAGAGTGAGCATCTGGGAGGTGAGCCAGGTGGAGCCGGCAGCGGCTTGGTCTTCAGGCATAAAGACTTGGAGTTTCGTTTCAAGAGTAATAGGAAGTCATTGGAGGACGAGCTGTCAGGAAGTGAGTGACATAACGGAGTTTTTTGCAGAGCCTTCCTTGGCTGCTCTGTGGCTGACAGGGAGCGCAGACGCCAGTCGGGGGGCTGTCGCAGTGATTGGTCGTCTCGGTAAGAGGTGACGGAAGCGCACGGAACGCATCCCCCTTGGGGTGGGATGCCTTCGGCAGGGCCGCTGTCTCCCTGCCGCAGAGGGAGCAGTCAGGTTGCCGAGAAGTGGGCTACGACGAGGATGGAGAAGCCGCTCTTGGATTTGGGCACCTGGAGGCTCTTAGCGACCCTGCCGAGTAGGGTCTGTGGACTGGCGGGTGTAGAGGCCCAGCTGGCGGGGCCGAAGAGCCCACGAGGTGGGGAGGCGGGGCTGCAGGTGTTGTGGTTCTTTCCAGACAGGAGATGTGGCTGGAGCTGCAGAGGGAACTTGCAGTCACCCTGGGGGAGGGGGTGGGACCCCAAGAAGCAGGGAGGTTCAGGGCGGACCTCTGGGGGAGGGGC